>PNEQ01028391.1:0-69911 GCA_003012365.1 Medauroidea extradentata
CTACAGAAATGCTGGGAAGGCCCTTACCAGATTGTCAAGAAGATAAATGATGTGGTCTTCCGGATAGTTCGCAAGGGCTCTCGGACAAGAAAACCCAAGGTTGTGCATATTGACAGACTGGCTCTCTATGATGGACCAGAGTCTGTTGTGTCTGCTCGGGACGAACAGACTTGAGGAGGGGGCGGTGTTGCGAGCCGCGACTGTCTGGCTGGGCGGTGTAGTACGATACTGTGGTGGCGGAGCTAGGACACCCCCTTTCCACTCACTCCTCGGCGCCGTGGCTGTCGGGCAGGGCGGCGAAATACAATACAGTGGCGGCAGCGCTAAAAGGCCTCCTCGGGTGCCGCATGGATTGTATTACTCCATGATAACCACCTGCACCCAGTATCGGGTAACCGAGAGAAAATATCGTGATCTGGAATGATCCTGTTCCCTCTTTACCTCTCTGGGTGGTGCTTGACTTTGAAACGACATCTTTCCAGGAGGTTGGAGAACAGAGACCCGCCGAGATAATTCGAGAAGAAGGAGGGTGAGGTATATAAGGGGGAGCTGCAGCAGGAGCGAGAGAGTTTTTGTTGGCAGGTGCCTAGAGTGATCTGAAGTGATAGTGACAAGTATTGGATTGCGACGACTGTTCAAGGGCGTCCAGCGAGTGGGACCGCAGCAAGTAGTAGGAAGAAGGTGATTCTAGGCCAGAAAGATTCTTCGGTATAATTTCTTTGGGTCCACCATTGTGAGTGACTTGTAACCTTTCTATAGACAGAGAACTTGTGTAGATGTATTTTTTTTATCCTTTATGTAAATAGTAGTTATTTCTTCTGTTTGCCATTTATTGTGATAAATCTTTATAGACATAGATTTTTGTTGTATATACAGTTGTAAATAAACTAGGTTAGCTTTATTTTCTTTATTTTATCAAAGACCTCCATCACCAAACGTACCTAGCCCGCCAGCTTGTAACATTATATATTAACGAACAAAAGTGTCATGAAAAAAGGTAGATATCACAATCGTTTAAATTTTTTTTTTTTTTTTTTTTTTTTTTTTTTTTTTTTTTTTTTTTTTTTTTTTTTTTTTTTTTTTTTTTTTTTTTTTTTTTTTTTTTTTTTTTTTTTTTTTTTAAGAAAAGCAAGATTCAATGCGGAATTTATGGTTTGGTTGTGATTATAAACCATCTCTCATAAAGAGCCGTTTGAGAAGCAAGTTACATAAAGATCTTACAACAAATAGTAAGAAAATTCCATGGGAGGTGACTCATGAACCCACAGTAAATTGCGAAAATAGCGGACATAATTATAAACCATCTCCTATAAAGAGTCATTTGAAAAGCAGGCTACATAAAGGTCTTGAATCATCAACTAAAAAAATTCCAAAGGAAAAATCACAAGAACCTGATGTAGAATGTGAAATGTGTGGTCATGATTATAGACTACCTCCGTAAAGAGTAATTTGAGAAGCATACTACACAAAGGTCCTAAACCACCAACTAAATAAATTACAAAGGAAGAAAACGTAGACTAGGAATCAGATGTAAAGTGTGAAATTTGTGATCATGATTATCAACTATTACATAAAGAGTTATTTCGGAGTAATTTACACAATTACACAGTTAATTTCGAAGTGGAAGAAATATAAACAGCAAGTCCCGTCTCTCGGGTATCTACAGACAACAAACAGCAGTATGTACAGAACATCTGAGATCGTGCATATGAGAAAAACACTACGTCAACACTGAGCTAAATAGGTGACGAAAATGTTAGTGGCGAAATGTTGTGCAGTGATATTTATATTGCAGAATTTGGCAACACACATTTAATTCCCTCTCTTGTGCATCACATTTTTCTATGATTCCATTCAAAAGCAGACATGTCCATCCTACTGTAATTTTGCATGCAAAACAAAGACGCAGCAGCTGCTACCGAGTGTATGACGTAGAATTACGAAATGTTGCCACTGGCAAGTTTAGAAACCTGTAAAGGCAGGCATGTCTATAATAGTAATACAGAACAATATATAACCATTTATTTCGTAAATAACAAATGAAATGTTATATCAACTTATTTCATAGTAATAATCATAATTTGACAGTTAAAATGATGTATAACAATAGACCTGCCAAATTTATTTCCGTTAGTATCGCGACATGTTGGTTTTAATGTGGACATGCATATTTTTTACAGTTTGCTGCTCATTTCTTATCGTTTTGTGACTTCCACACTGATAAACAGAACGTAAAAATTAATGTCTTGAATATTTGAATGCAGGTAGTATGCTTAGAATCTAAACAAATATGTGTGATAAATTACGTTATAAAACTCACTCATTAACAAGTATGTAACCCGCATCAATTATGGACAAGAAGTATAGGAAAGCGCTGTTAATACTTGCCATTACATCATAGAAAAACCAGGAGTGTTTCAAAAGGATAGTGATTTCTGCAATGAGGCCATTGTTAGCTAGTGAATGTTGTAAAATCGTAGAAAAACCACAGTAATATGAAAATTCTAAGCACGAACAATTCCAATA
This sequence comes from Medauroidea extradentata, assembly GCA_003012365.1. Classification (NCBI taxonomy): domain Eukaryota; kingdom Metazoa; phylum Arthropoda; class Insecta; order Phasmatodea; family Phasmatidae; genus Medauroidea; species Medauroidea extradentata. The sequence goes on from PNEQ01028391.1 coordinate 2,527, forward strand.
CAGGAATATAGTCGCAATGTACTAGAAAAAACGAGAAAAACGTAAAAGGAAAAATCAAACACACAAGGAGCAAACAAGTTGACAGTGGCGGCAGTGGTGTACGAAATACAACAACAAAAAATGAACACCGCGGCAGAAATATTCGTAGGTAAGACAAAAAAAAAAAACTAATATAACAAAGACGATAATAGTACGCTCTCTTCGACATGTGATTATCTAAAATCTCACATGCAGCAACTTCTGTAATGATGGAGAATTTTGAACGAGTACTCATTACTTTTACGGTATGGGTTTTAGGAGACACGTTTGGTAAATATTTTTGTCTTATTTTGGTGCATCCTACTACTTCTCAGAATTGTAATACTTTTTTTAAACATTTCATATTCTTCATATTCTACGCTTTCTTAAACTTCACTAAACGGCATTTACATTGACAACATTGGTTTACACATTTCGCGAAAGGAACTAGTAAAAGTAAGAGAAAAGTACCAAAGGCAGCTTCCAGAGCTGCTCAATAAACAGTGAAGGAAAATAAAACATTATGCTTTCTCTAAAAGCTTCGTTCAGAAGGACTGGACAAGACTGGAGGTCGCGGCCTCGGAGGAGCAATCGCAAGAAGTGCTGGTGAAGTTGGCGCCACAAGTTTCTCTCTAATTTGCAGCGCCACCAAGACTCGTCAGTGAAGAGCCGTTGTGACGTGACGCCCCCAACTGCTCCACCGAGGAGGGAAGTAAAGAAAGAAGGGTGGTGGTGAACCTCCTCGATTAGTTACTTGCCGGGCGATGTTTGAACGGTTTTCAGTGTCGTGGGGGAGGCGATGGAAGAACCCTGCTTCAGATGCTGATCCTCAGACCTCAACAAGATTCCCCACTTTCCATGGCATTCCACCTAAGAGGTCCTTCCCTACTCCCCAGTCCCTCCCCCCTTTCCGAAAACATTCCACGTCTCGAGCGTATGTAGGCGTGTGTGTGTGTAAGGAATGGGGGAGGCGGAAAAGTACTCCTGTGACAGGGAAGAAAATCCACTAAGTTTAAAATTCTACCGACCAAGTTATGGCACCAGAAAAATTGCTTCTTATTCGCAAGCCCCTTACGTGCACGTATATTTGGCTTAGACGACACTACGGTCGTTGAAACTTGGAATACGTGAAAGGCTAGGTTTTTAGAGACATTTCTTAAAGAGATTGCATCCCCTAATTTTTTGCCAATATAACTTGAATAATACTAGTTAATTAAGCGTGAGACGTAACTAAAAGCCATACACGTTGTACTGAATTCATATTTTTTTTAGAATTCTATATTGATAAATAAGACACGTAAGTTGTATATGCCCCCAATATGTTGAGTAGACATTTTGCTAGAATGTTATGGGGGAATTTGTACCTTTGATTCCTACAAAATATATTATACTCGCACACAAAATTTAAGCAAATACAGTTTTAGTATAGCTTTTTTTATTTACTTTTTATTTCCAAAATTTACTTTAAATATTAGAAGACGCGATTAAACGTCTAATACTAATGTATTTCCTACGTCTGAAATATTATGTGGGAATGTAGCTTACATAACACATACAGTATTGTTAACGACGCTAACATGCAAAATATTAAAAACGAACAAAACTCATATATAAATAATTTTCACGTTTAGCAATGAATGCTCGAGTAATATACCCAATGCTGCAGATATAAGACGTTTAATAGTACTAATTGTAACCGTAAATACGCTTTAGAATTCTGTGTTAACTAACCGATTTTAATTACAAAATGCACTGGTCATGGAAACCGATAATTTCATTAGATTCATTACTAGCAAATTTTTATTTACGAAGTATTATAAATAAGTACTTTCTCACTTTTATTTAGGTCAACTATAATGTATGTTTTATTCGCCACTATACACCACCAATGTGTTTACTCATATTCGTGCAAAGCAGAAGCTAAAGTACAAAGTCGTTTATTACAGTGGACCGTAAATTGTTCGCGACGAGTCGATGACTTTTGTTGGTATGTTACTACTTCGTTTAATATTAAACGAAATATTTGGGTGCAGTTACGGTAACTCGCACAGCAACAGATTTACCAATCTAACGAAGCGGTACATCGGTGGCAGTAGAGCTGTAAAGATATATGCATGTACTAAACACCTAAGTAAAACGTTACAACCTTTACTGTCTTTTTAAAGGAATGCACGTATCGTATCAGAGCTGCTACGGTAATAAATATAACGTTTCAAGACGCCCACAGTAATGAAGTGTGTAACTATGCTGCTGACCTCGATCCTGATAATGGGCGAACCATTAAATAAATATATCTCAAGATACGGCAGAGGAAGTGTTTGTTGTCATACAAATGGAACGATGGTATTCAGTGCAGTGCGACAGTGTTCCTCGTGTCGTAACAAACGGCCACTAATCGAGGGACGTGCTGTGTACAAGTAAGTAATGGGTGTTGCTAATCTGGCTTCATTGTCGCGCGTCAGTTTACGGGAGAAACCGAAGTGAAGGTCTCGTGTTGCAGTTCACCAGATAGTAACGTCCCACCTCTCCCAGGCCAAGAGGAATTGTTTGGATCACCCAGCCTCTGTGCTGCCAGGACAATGACATGTCCCGACTCGTTATTTCTTCTCCTGGTGGCGACCGTGGGAACTACTTGCTCTTACGACAGCTACGACGTCCCGGAACCTCTTATAATAGGCAAGTATGAAGACTAACGGTCACGTGAAGTTGCCGTTGGTCGGCGGCTTTTCTCGGATTACTCCCGTTTCTCTCATTATTCGCATTCTGTCGTTTTTTCCATCGCAGGACCACATTCTATGTCATCCTTCAGTGATTGGTGGATGGCTACGAACTCCCAGTTAGCCTGCTGCGGGGATCCGTGGTATTCGCGAAAATAAAAATTGTGTCAAATTGTTTCAATGCCTTACCGGCACACGTGCAGCTCAGCTTCATGATAAATTATTGGATGTTTTGGACTCTCAGATTCTTGGGGTCTACTCGCCAATCATATATGTGTGATGTCGCAGTAACCTTTTCCTGATCGGTACAATCAAAGGCATGACTCCATTACGCAAACACACGCTGCCAGTAAACACGAAACATAGCTAGGTACAGATGTGCACATAAGGCACTAAAACAAAGTGGGGCAAAAATATTTTTCGCGATAATCAGGAGTCCCTACAACTAAACACTTATATGATTGGACGGGAGACATTGTCCGATGTAGCGTTCCAAAGTAACATGAGCCAGATAGTGCTCCATGCACTATGAGTAGGGCCAGGTAGTTTTCGCGATAAGGTTTTTGCCCCACTTTGTTTCAGTGTCTTACGTGTACACCAGCAGCTCAACTTCATGATTATTGGCAGAGTGTTTTTGTGCAGAGTTATTATTAATTTGACTGTGCCAATCAGTACATGGATAACTGCCACACATCACGTGTGTGATTTACGGGTTTAACCTCCAGACGCTGGGTGCTAAGGCATCCAATCACTGACCACAAAGCAGAGATGCATATGCGCATGTTACACTGAAACAAAGTGAGGCAAAAATCTTTTCGCGAAAACTACCGGGCCCTAACTATGAGTCATGAGACCTGTTGTTCTGTAACTGTGCATTTTCGGGACTATGTTCATTTAACACTTTTGTTCCTATGGAAGTAAGTATTGTTCCCCAAATTATTAACATGCAATTTAAATACCCTGTATTTGTAATTATAACTTTCACATTTTTTTTTTTTTACTGATCAACTTTTCATCACACATCCTACTCCGTTACATTTATTCGAATATAAGGCATGCCAGAACGTCGACATGTGTTATGATACTGTCGTATCATGAGTGACATTAATATTCTCCAACAGCTACTTGTTCTAAATAGCACAGAAAAATGTTATGATAGCGTGTAAGCGAATCGCATTGTTTTTATTAGTTTCTAATATGCATGCCTACTTGGCCCCACCAAACTTATACCAATCGTAACCTGCCGAATTAAGTTAAAATATAAATAAATATGTGATTTGGTTATGTCGGTATCTTTACTTCTTCTATGTATTTTTCTCGTTTGGGGAAAAATCTTTAATCAATCGAGTTTGCGCAAAGATAACAGGTTGAACTCGCATTCGGGACTATGAGTCGGGTCCAATTTCCGGCTTCAACTATTCTGGTAGGTTTCTTGTGGCATCTAGAAATCACCCCAGGGGCGATATTAACATTTTTACCCCTAAACGATAGAAGAAATAAAAAATCTGTTTGGCAGTTATCTTTAAAATCGTCTCCTCCATGTTGGCTGATTTGTTTAAGGCGGATAACACAACGGTTTTAGATAATTATGCAATTAACTAAAATATATTTTATTAACGTTTTAGTTAAAACTACATAATTTATTGTTTTGGAAAAAATTATCTATGACGGCAAAACTGCCAAACAGATGTTTGATATCAGCTCTCGTTTAGGATTTAAAAAATAATAATCGCTATATCAGTAAAAATGAGAGCATGGCCTTAACGAAGGCCATGGATTTTGCCTTTTCCAGTTTCTGTCATTGCCTAAAGTTGCCACAGTCTCTAATAACCCGCTGTAGAGAAGATGTAATAGCCACTAACCTTACCCTACAGTTTGGGAAATCTTGGCATCTGGCATTAAAAGAACTGTTTTCAAGACGCAAAGAAGATCAGATAAAATTCTGAACATACTTTTAAGGAATTTTTTCGGTTCTGAATTTAACCTACTCAGATATTGATCAGTGGCGTAGTGTGCAGTGTTCCAAGGTGTGCGGTGCTAAGCAATGACTATGTACACAACACTAAATTGTCTGTGGAACATTAGACTGGCAGGGACAGGTACACTCTCGAGCCAGTAGCGTGCAAGAGGCGAGGCACGAGTTCTCCAATAATACACCTTGGTCTCTTACAATACAACTGCCACGTGCTCAAAGTGCATAGTCAGTGCTAATAACCGTACGCCTTGGAACACAACCACGCTACGCCACTGATACTGATATGAATCTTAAATTTTAAAATCAGAATATATTTTGTAAAGAAAACAATGTACGCAAAATGTAATTCAAGTAGATTACCTATAGATGAAACACAATGTGTTTTAATGACATATTCGTAATACAATTTATCAGCAACTTCTTTAATATTACCTGGCTATGTGACTGCTTCAAAAGTTTCAGAATCTAATTGATTGTATTCATTAGAATATTTTCTTGTATTGAAATCAATAGGTAGGGCAGTGACCGCGTTATCGTTGGTTCAGATAAATAGGAAATTGAAGGGAAACAGCTATAACGTGTTTTATTGGCCGCCTGCCCAGGCGGCAGAGCGGCGCGGCGTGCAAAGATTTGGACGTTACAAGATTATTCGAAAACTGTTGAACGCACAAGGCTTCGGAATATCATTTAAGTACAATATACGTGTGTGTACCCATATCTGATTCACCACTAATTATTAATGCATATTATCTACAGGCTGAACATGGCGTAAACAGGTGTTTTGCGTTTATTTTAACGTATGGAAATCTCGGCGCAGTATTTTTTAATAGGTATAGACGTGTTCAATACATATTTATGTTAATACGTCCTCTTGAAGTAGGGTCAGTACTGAATGTCTGGTAGAAGCGGGTGTAATAATAATAATAATAATAATAATAATAATAATAATAATAATAATAATAATAATAATAAATCGTCGTTATTTATATTGTAGCAAAGTTAAGGCATGTTTGACTTCTCTTACACGTAACCACGAACAGTAGGAATAAATTGCACTTAAAATTGCACACAGAAGACATAATGATGATATTTGTTATGGTAATGTTGCAAGAATGCCAGTAGTACTTCTACCATGATAACAGGGAGAAAAAAGAGAGAAATGATAAAATTACAGCACGCATCCAAGAAAAAGTAAAAAAAATTAAAAATAAGTTTAAGTAGCTATGATCAAGTAAACTAAACTATATCTAAATCAACTATTAATGGAACATATATGTGTTTAGATAAATATGTATATACCAACATGTGTGTATATATATATATATATATATATATATATATATATATATATATACACATAGGCCTACACACATATATACACATATATACTCACGCACACATACACATATGTACACGTAAAAAAATATAAAACTACAATGTGTAATAGGTCAAACACATAAAAGCATATTCTTACACAAAGACAGTTTACGCGCACACACACAGATCCAAACACTCATACAGGCTGATTAACATGTGTATATATGTATATATATACATACATATAGACATATATATGAACGTTATTATTTATTATTATTATCATTACAGTCGTATATTTCACAAGCCTAAGGTTGACACAAATAAAATAGTCAAACGAAATAGTTTTATAGAAAAAAAATATATATATATACTGAGCCTCTTGTTTTTAAGTAGTTTTTATTATAGGGATTGTTCCTTTGAAACTCTTTAAACCACTCTCAATTAGTGGTTTTACAGCGTTGACGAATTGTTTTGGCATATTTTTTTGAACAAATGAATTTATTTAGTGTTCCTCGCCTCCTGTGGTAGAGTTCCAGATTTTAGTAGCTATAACTGTGAAAAGGAAACAAAAAAAGTTGTGTGTTCGGGAAGCAGAATATTTTGTTGATTAAAAGATTTTGTGTTTAGAGTATAGGGTGACAAAAAACGACATAAAATGTATTGAGGGTTGCCTGTTAAGAAGAGTTTTTTGAGCAAACCATGAAATTATATTTCTGTATTCACTGACGTGGTGCTTTCTTTTAAGGTTAAACATAAGGCCCACGCAATTATTTTGAATGAGTTAAAGTCGCTGTGCTAAATCTTAATGCAAGTCACTGAAAACTGTGTCAGCATAGTCAAGGCGTGAAATAATTAATGACTCTGTTAAGGTCTTCATTAAATTAGTATGTGAACATTTTTTAACCTTCTTAACGAATGCAGGGTTTTATTTGATTGTTTGAATAGATAGGTGAGATATTCACGCCACGTTTAAGTTTCGTTAAAGTAAATATCTAAGTTTTTACTGGTTTCGATAAGAGAATTAAGCAGATTTTTCGGGGCTCTAGCGATGTTTGACGTTTTGAGACGTTTATTAGATCCGATTATATAGAATTTTGTTTTTTAATGGTTTAATTTTAGTCCATGCTTTATTGACCACTCTAGAATGTTTGATGGTTCACGATTCATTACATCAATAGATAACGTTATATTACCAGGATGTACTGGAAGATATATTTGGAAATCATCGGAATATAAATGGTATTTACAATGTAATAGTTGCTTTGGGAGGTCATTAATAAAATGAGAGAACAATAACGGGCCCAGCTCAGAATCCTGGGGAACTCCTTTTTCTACTGCATGCCAAGTTGACAGATTTTCTCCGCAAACGACTCTTTGATAATGATCAGATAAATAACTTTTAATCAATTTTAATGATACAACAGAGAACCTGAAATATAAATTTTAACTTTGCTATTAAAAGCTCGTGGTCAACAAAATCAAATGCTTTACTAAAGTCTAACAGAGTAAGAATTGCTAGCATACGATTATCCATGTTTTGTTTGATGTCGTCAGTTACCTGTATAAGTGCTGTACATGTGCTAAAACCTTTCCTAAAGCCAGACTGATAGTCAACCAGCAGATTATATTCGTTTATTTATTTTGTAATCTGTTGGTGAGCAATATATTCCAGAGCTTTGGAAATAGTTGGGAGAGTGCTTATAGGCCTTTAATCACTGGCACACTGTGGATTTTATAATTTAGCGATGGGTTTTACTATTTCCAGTTTCCACTGAGTTGGAATACTACCCATGATTAACGATTTGTTGAATATATTGGTCAAGGCTCCGAGAAAAAAACGGCAAAGCTAAGTTCATTATGTCTATACAGATTTTGTAATTACCCTGGACTTTAGTTTTAATTTGTTTAATAGCCTTAATGACATCAACAGGTCTAACTACATTGAAAAAGAAAAGTTCGCCTTCACTGCTGTTGTGTGCTTCTATAAAAGATTATGTTTAATTTTTTGCTTCCAATTCAAGGTTGTCACAAGAACTTATGGATTGATTGTTAAGTTCGTTGGCGCATAGGTTGATTTTCTTACTTAAAATTTTAGAGTCACTAAATTTCAGTCCCATCTTCCTTATATTACTCCATATATTACGCGGGGGCGAGTCTTGTTGTAACAAGCGACGAGCGTACGATAATTTTGCAGTTCTAATCAATTGGGTACAGCGATTTCTGAGTAAACAATACTTTTCAAATCTCGTACCTAGAAATGCGTAATTCGTTTTTTTCTTTGAAGTTTTGTAACTGCGGAAAGCATCATCTTGATCTGCCATTAAAATTTTTACTTCCTTGGTCGTCCACGGCGCTGCTGGACGAGAAACGCGTTTTGCTCGCAATGGAATATGCTTACGAACAAGCGTCTGTAACAACAAGTTCATGTGATCAACTTTCTCATCAACTGTTTGTAAAAACTCTACATTGCTCCACTGCAATTCAGAAGCGTCGCTAAGAAATTGTACCATGTCAATGTTTTTTATATCTCTGTAGGTTATAATTGTTGCTAAAAATTTAGACGTACGATGTGAATAAGTTACATGCATGACGTCGTGGTGAGACAGACCTGGTACACTGAGTTTGCCAATATTTTATGACTTTATCTGGTTTCGACGAGAGTATGAGGTCGAGCAGTGTATCCGCATTATGAGAATGGTGTGTAGCTTCAAGAGGGCAAATCGTTAAATTACGCGAGGAGAAAAGAATAGTAAGAAGTAGTTTTTGATGAGATTATTTTAATAAATGAGTGTTGAAATCGCCCATAATTAATGTGTTTTCACAATAGGTATTACAGAAAATAGATCATTTTCGAAGGCATCCATTGACCAAATCTTATGGGACATGTAAACAACTCGAATAAGTAGTTTTTGTGTAAAAACTTAGTTCAACAAATAAATGTTCTGGATTAGCACAATATAGGCTAGGCGAGTTACTAATTACTTTTACTTTAAAATCATTGCGTACGTAAATTCCCACTCCTCCACCCTGTTTACCGTGTCTGGCAACTCTGTATAAATTATAACTGGGTAGGTCAAAGAGCAATGATAGAAGACTCTCTGTAAGCCATGTTTCAAAAACCAATATAGCATGAATATGTAGAGGACTAAAAATTTCTCTTGAACTCGTCAACGTGTCCAAGCAGAGACTGGCTGTTAACGTGTGCTATGTGAAAGACTCTAGGATGGCAGCTAGCCTTTGAGCAAGTAGGGCGCTGGTGGTTTTTGTGATAGGTAGGGAGACATGCTTACAATTACTAATGCCACTGTTTACAAGAGGGTGGGAGTCAGGACCGATAGCAAGGGGGGGGGGATTTTTCTGAAGAATGACTCGTAGGAGAAGCTACCTCGGTCACAGGAAGAGCACACAGTTCTCGAGTAGATGTTGAGGACTTACCATTAAATCCCTTTACGATGCGATGTTCAGCGACTGTAACGATGCACACACAAAAGCTCACACACACATTATAAACTTACTTACATTACTATACATTATTATATTCTAGCACATAGCTAGCACCGGTAGTTTGCTTTAAGTTCCCACATAGTATGAGCGTAGAAACGACGGCTCCCATGTAGAACAACAATTCTTCCTTCTTGTGTCCAGTAGTTGCGCGGACCACATTTTTCTTTAGCATATTTCAAAACGCGTTGCCTCTCCGTAGTTAGCGATTCAGTGACGACGATAAATGTGCCTTCAGGGCTCTTTTTGGCATGGGAAACCTTGGAGCGAAGCTGGTAGCTCACAAATTTTACAATGAGCGATCTTCTTCCATCTCTGACGGCTAGAGCGGCAGTTATGTTGGGGTTTCCTATTCTGTGTGCTCGGTCAATGGTCAATGTGAGAAGACTTCACGCCGGTTCAGTGACTTGTTCCTAGAGGCTATGTCGCGTGCTGTGTCGTTCTTACTGCTTCCACACTTGTAGGCTCTGAACACGCTAAATAATGTCCACGCAAGGGCTCACCTTAACAGAAGTTCTCGCCTTATTTTTCTCTTTCACTGGAGGCAATAAAACACGGAAGCAATACGTTCTAAACTGGTGCGTGTGGCAACAATAATAAGACCTTTACGCAGAGAGTACTGAATTATCATGCAGTGTTTTGGTCGTTTTTCATTGGACTGTAATTGTATGTGTGAAAGTATGGCGTAACGCCATACGGTAGTGTCTATGTGGTAATCTAAATCAATTTCTATGCTTTCTCAGGTACAATATTAGCCTATGAATAAGCCGTTTTTTTACCATTTTGAGGAACCATAACGAACATGATTGTGATGGAAGTACCATACTGTTAAACGAATAGAAGCATAGTGTGTGGTGTATTGTTGTATAGTAGCTCCAGAAATTTGGATAATATTAGAGGTTTCGCGCGTAAAAGAATGCATAGCATGCTATAATAACGTGCATGCGACGCCCGCCTACTGGCCGCGTAATTGTGTGAGTGAGGCCCGGCGCGAAGGGCGATGTTGACCAGCTCCTGTGGCGCGGTATCGCCTCTATTGCAATTAACTGAAACAGCGAGCAGTGCTATCGTAGAACACTCGCCTGACTGACGCTTTCAGTGGTGACCTCATCTCTTTTGTTGCTGGAAAGTTGTAAGCAAAGTCCTTTGCATGCTCCTAGACAGGTTTCACACGATTCCCGCAAGTAGTTTTTTAGATATAACAGGTTGAAATAGCTGTTTTTAGCCATTTTGAGGAGCTCCGAAATGCCTTTTCTAATCGATGTGATGCTTTGAAACGACTCTTCAGTCATCGTTTGGAATGTATTTTCTTCTCGTACGTAGACACATTGGGCATATGTGGAATAGTTTCTTTTAAAAAAAGGGCATTACGAACACACTGCAATGCATTTTAAGCGCGTGGTATGCGAGGCCCTTAAGCACACTCATGGTCTGACATATCTAGGTCAGATCCGTATTCGCTTGAGTGATTTCAACGAACTATGGTAAATGAAGTAAATTTGGTCTGTCTGTGATTACATTAAGTGTATCTTTATTGATAATTCGGTGCTATTAGAAAACAATTCAATGAAGTCTTGTTTAACGGCTGTACTCAATTGTGTAGGGCTACATTTCAGCACCCAAGTTTCACATCCTGACTTACACAGATACAACTAAGGTTGTTATGCATAATTAGTTGTAGAATGTGCAACTTTATTGACACATGAAACAAGCACATAGTGCAGTCCCTCTAGAGACGCATAATTTGTGTTTGAATAATTTTTTTTTATTTTGTTCAAACAATTAACTCGTGCTTATAATATAAGAAGGTATAACATGGTACTTTGAAACGCAAAGACACTTTTGATTTCCGGGATTTCTGCTTAACCTCTGCATTTGTGTAACACTCTACCACGTGTCTGCCAAAAAAGGCTTGAAATAAACGAGTTTTATAAGAGCGCTGCCTAACTCCAGATACCGTAACATATTGTGGACATACATCATTGTAAAATTGTGCCGTCCCAGAAATTTTATTATATCAAGAAAAAAAGTAGAAAACAAGCAATGTTTGACTCTAACAAACACATCCATAAACCAAAATAACGGAACATGAAAGATTCCATAAGGAATAAGTCAACTACAAATAAGGAAAAATAAAATAAACATACAAAAATAAAAGTCGAAAGACAAACCAAATGATCCGTAAAACTCAGGAACCGCAATTAAGGCAGCACACGCAGAAGACAACGTTGGACACAAGACAGAATAACAACGACGATGTCACAGACAATAGACTAGACGACACGACGACGAAGATACAAAAGAACACAGTATATTTCTTCATACCGACTTTTTACTACATTTCGGAAGCTGACATCTGCTCCCATCAGGTGAAGGTAACTGTTCCCTTATTTTTTTTTATTTTCGTTTGTTTATTTTTTCTTAGCTTCTTACTAACATTTCTGGGGCGTCATAATATTGCAATGGCGTATATCCATAATATTACAGTACGTTGTTCTGTCCCATTGCAAGAAACATTCAAAGATATTACCCAGAAACCTTGCTACAGTAAGGACAGGGGTAGGTGGGGCTTACGTCCTCTGTCGGATTTCGTACTATGTGCCATCACTTAACTTTTTTCAATCTCTGTGCCACCCAGATTTCTACAAAACACTTCGGCTGTTTTCTTAAATACTTTAAATACTGTGAATTAATATGTATTTAATACTTTAAAAACCACTCGTCAACTTTTACATATTTATACTTGCATTCCCACATTACTACTCCATTCCTTCTTAAAGCAATATTATAAAAAGTGACTAATCCACGCCTTCTGTAATTTTACATGTAAATCGCAGGGCGCTGGTGTAGGCAACGTACTTGCGGTAAATCCGAGTCGAAAATTTAACTCTCGGTGAGTCATACTTTTCAAAAATTATTAGCCTTGTATTTTATTTTCATTTTAGTGCAACGTGATATCCTTTTTAGTTAGTTAAACCTCTCTTCCACCAAAAGGTTCCTTTTTTTTTTTTTTTTTTGTATTCCTGTGAGTAACACATTTGTTGAACCTATTTGAACCATAACTGGTATGGTTCTATGAAATCAATAGCACCGCTGCAGTGTGGGATTTATATTATCATTACTACTTTATTTTGGTTGATAGCATCATCTAAAGGGAAACTGCTTAGGAACAATTAAATGTACTAATCATATTGGCTTTCACTAAGTGTTAATGAAGACTACCTTTTTGATGTGACTTTACAAATCCGTCGCTTATTTTTAAAGTTGCTACCTTCACTTGCGTTCATTTAATAAGGCCCACACTACAACTGTTTGTTTATCAGTTACTGAATACAATTAGTTTCTTATCAAGATTATAAGTAAATTATAAATAAAATATATATTCGTCCCGTTGTAAGTACAAATGCAACACTAATTTGTAATTACTAATTGTAATTTGTCACAACCAACTTTGTAATGTTACAAAAAATAAAACTTTGTCAGCATAACTGATAAGCCTACTTTCATTAAAATGGGTGCACATTATTCCTGAAAGTTAAAATCGTTTACGTAATATAGGAAAATTCAAACACTATATTGATTTTGACGTAATTTATACCATATATACTAAAGATACGTTAGCTTGGTAAATACAATGCGAGCAACTAGTTTAATAAATTAGGAAAATGTGTTTCTAAGACGTCTTTCTATCATAAAGATAAATAAAAACAGCCGCCATTTTCAAAATAAAACAAACGGATGAACGAATTACGCTAAAGTAAACACAGTGTCGCATGCAGTATTTACGTGTACCATGTTTGATGAAATTCTGAAAAAGAATTATTTTGATATGGGATACTATGCTAAAATATGGCAACCATTTTGAAAATTTTAGCATAGGATGTATGATATACACAACAGTCAAGTCAGCTTTGTATGTGGTGTATGCAGAGGCAATGATTTTTGGTGAAAATAATTATGCAACATGTTGTTTCAATGCCTCACGTTCACATCTGCAGCTCTGGTACGTAGATATTGACAGCGTGCATTCGTGTAGAGGCGTCACTCATTTGACTCAGCCAATGAGAATAACGTCACTGCGACACTACACGCCGTGATTTGCGGGTAGATCCCATATATGTTGAGAATTAAAAACAACCAATCACTGACCACGAGGCAGAGCTGCAGGTGTGCACGCGAGGCACTGAAACTAAATGTTGCATAATTATTTTCATCAAAAATCATTGCCTCTGGTATATGTGTACCAAGTTAGGTGACGTTCTGATAAATATATCCTAATATTTGTGACTATGCTAAATTAATAAAAATGCCCACACATTTTTTAAATATGAGCACATCATGAACTAAATAGACACTATTCAAGTCGGTTTTGTAAGTAGTATATGTGTACCAAGTTTGGTGAAATTCTGAAAAAAATTTCCTAAGATATGAGGTAATATGCTAAAAATATAAAAATGGCCGCCATTTTGAAGCTATGTGCACAGGATGAACGAAATACACGAAAGTCAAGTGATAATTGTATGTAGTACGTGTGTACCAATTTTGTTGAAATTCATAAGTACAGTTCCTTAGATATCTAGCATGACATAAAATTTTGAAATGACCCCCATTTTGTAAATATGAATATGACATAAAAGAAATATTAAAAAGTCAAGTCAAATTACCATGAACTATATGTGTACAAAATCTGATGAATTTTGGTCCACTGGTCCAAAAGATTTTAGGACATAAACACACATACACACACACAGGCACACATATAGAAATGTGATCTTCGGAAAGTACGCTAAAAATTTGGTAACTGGGTTTTTTTCCTTTCAAGAGTTGACTTTCTTTGTTGGTTTTTTATGTGCAAGTTATATGAATCATTGATGACGAGATTATTAGGAATTTTTACACACAATTTCACACAAGAACAGAAACTGTGACAGGAAACGACCATAGCCTATGTTAACGAACCATTAAAGCATTCGCCTAGAACTATTTCAGTAAACATAAGTCAGGATGGCCAGAGCGGGAGAATCGAGACTGAGACCTTTCAAATGCGAGTCCAACGTGCTACCGTGCGCCAACTCGCTCGAAAGAGTGCAAAGTTAAATCAATACAATAAGGAGATTATAATAGTTTGTATGAAAATAAAGTTGTAATTCATAAAAAAGTAAATTTAACACGCTGGTGTTCAAGTGCCAATTTCTTCTAAGTTTAAAGAATTTTCCACGATTTAGTTGCAAAATTAGATTTTGTATATTATTTAAACACATGAACATGTAATTCTTAAATTTTGTGCAAAAGAAATTTTAGAACGTTAGTCATAGTGATATAAAGTGACTCAAATGTTTGTTAAATACATATGAACTTCACGAAGAAATTTTTCTTCATTCTGTTAATTCGTTCTCCTCTAATCGATGTTTATTATTAAGCTACTTTTTTTATTTTTAACATAAAGTTTTGACTACATCTACATTCAAAACGCATTAACGAACTCAATTAACTCTTTTCAACCCGTTTTCATTAACTCGCTTTCTTGTCAGTTTGTTTGGCAACAATGAGTTAAGGTTGAAACTGTAACCTAGCTCGGAACTAGATGACATTTCATAATTCTTGTCGGTACGCTCGTTACAAGTATTGCTAACGATTTTAAACTAACTTCTAGTAAGCTAGAGACTTGAAACATTAAACATAACTTAGAAATGGATGACAAAAACAATATAATGTGAAAGAAACTTAAAAGTAATTATTAAAATATTTTAATACACAGCATTAAGCTATCTTCCCAATGGGCTAACTTAAAACTTTAAACACAGCTCATAAATGGATGACAATTCGATATAAGAGAAAAAAAATCTGTAAAAAATTATTATTGAAATAAAATACAATACTCTAATATTTACAAGACTAGAAATCAGAAATATTTATCTCACGTATTTTGAACAGATTAAAAACGATAAAATAACTTATTCTATGAGAATATTTTAAAGATTTTAAATGAAGACGTGGGGCGTATGCAACGAGTAAGATAATAGTAAGGAGTATAGAGAGTACAGAACGTGTAGTTGAGAAAACTCACAACAGTTCGTTTCATCTGCAGTTAGTGGCTCAGGTGAACTATTCGTGTATCAATTACCTATTGCATGTGCTCCGCGTTTACCGATTTTTCCTAGGATAAATTATTTTATACAGTTCAGTCCATTTAAGAAACGTAGTAAATTAAAAATATTTAAATACTATTCATCATGTGAATGTGTCTTCATCATTCATTACGAACTACAGGACATTGTAACATAGCCAAAATTTCAAAATAGTTTTGCAAAATATGAAAAGTTAAATCCTCATTATTATTATGATTATTAAATTTTTAACTATGTTGCAACTTTTTTGCACTTTTATCATACTGGTAATGTATCATAAAACAAAGAATATACTTAACATACAAAAATTAGTATTTTAAAATTTTTAAAATATTTTTGGTATATGTGGCAATGTTGAGGCATAAAAGATAATAGTATTATGCGTTCATCTTAGGTTAGACTTGCAATCATTCTTTAAAGTTAACCTGTAATTTCCTTGCAATGATTAGGCATTGCAAATTAATGAAGACTTATATTATTATTTTGCTCAATCAGTTTATCAAGAATATGTCCTACGTCTTGTCGAAGAGAAAGTTTTCACAATACGACTTGAATAAATGTTATGGCCCAAAAAGTTATCTAAGAGTCTGCGAGACCAAGAGAGTCCTCCGTGGTGTTAACAGAGCTGGGTGAGCGCTGCTTCGACCCCTACAAGAATGAGTTGTTCTCGGCTGGCAAGGTGTGGTACCGCAAGGGACAGTGCGTGCAGTTGGCATGCCTGCACGACGGCGTGCACAGATCTGGCAAGATGGCCGTCCGCAGTGTCATCAATCAGTGAGTCAAGAAGCTGTTCAAGTGTGAAATTCACTATGTTATCTATCTGCAAAATAATGTTAGTTTTGTAGATGTTACTACTGACTACATTTTCCTCTAATGGAAAATTATTAGCATATGATAGTGTACTCGTAGCCATGTGTTAAATGTCAAAATTTTCGTATATCGGGAGCTTAAACCCAACATAAATCAAAAGACTGGCTAAAATAAAAAATTTACACTGAACTTAAATGTTACGCGCTACTTGATAAAAGTTGTAATAAGCATTTTATAAAATATTAAAAATAATTTTGTATGGAAAATTAGCGACATCTTTGGGACGATAAAAAATAAAACCATTTTATGTAGACAAAGTATTTTGTTTTAATCAAATGTCGACATTCATCGTAAAAACAACGGTGCAGAGTTTATAGCTATGCGAACTGTTGAATCGTTATGGTGTTTGTCGTCAGAAACAAATGCACATCTCCGCTAACGATGCGATGAGCTGCCATGGCGAGGTGTCGACTTGCCTCAATAAGACCTGCCGGTAGCTCGAGCCTGCAGTACTCTCTCAACGTCTGTGAGCGACTGAAATAAACATTTGAGGGGCCCATTATGTATCGACTCGACGCGCTTTGTCCTGCGTCTTAAGTGTGTGACGTGTATTTCACATAAAACTACTGAAGTGATATTGATAATGAGACGATTATAATAAACAATTTAACGGCTTTAGGGGCATTGTGCATCGTGCCTGGTGGAGTGTCAACTGCGGGTTGCCTGCTTGAAGTATTAATGTCTTGACAACAGCGGTGGTGTCAGAAACTGCATTTATGAGGCGTTTATGAGGATTTCATAAGTTCAGGCACACTTTCAGAACTCCTGCTACAGAACACATATTTTATGCAATTTAACCAACGTAGGTTTGAAAAAATTAATGCCTTGAAATATCTATATTACTAATTTGACCTATCAACAGTTGCCTACAGGGTAACAATGCTTTCCACTGATGTTTATTTTTTTGTTTCAATATTATTGTATAATAATTTTACACTATCAACGGAAAAATCATTCAAAATTTTGTTTCATATAATTGAAGATATAACTTCTATCCAGCTTCAGAATCACCATAAATAAGAATCAAAGTAATCTGAAACTTTCGTTTTTGTAAAAGCTGTACAATTATTTTGTAGGGAGCTTAATCTAAATCAGTAATTTCCAAAAATGTAATACATGCATTAAGCAACTTACAATATGTTGATAAATCAAATGCTACCTGCATCACAACTTAAGAACATAAAATCATAACATTCCCCAAACCCCTTAAAGCTATGTTTCCCGAGTTATTTTTATATTTTGTTAACTTAAAGGTATTAGAAAGAGAATCACTTCACTATACTAA
Organism: Medauroidea extradentata; assembly: GCA_003012365.1. Classification (NCBI taxonomy): domain Eukaryota; kingdom Metazoa; phylum Arthropoda; class Insecta; order Phasmatodea; family Phasmatidae; genus Medauroidea; species Medauroidea extradentata. The sequence goes on from PNEQ01028391.1 coordinate 20,341, forward strand.
TATACACTCAATCGATAATAATTTACATATCTCATGTTTTTCAGAACTTTCACAAGAGATCTGCTAACGAACTTTTCTCTCCCGCAACTGATTTATTTTCCTTTGTCTGGACAGTTGCCTTCTGTTCTTTAATCATGTGGATTGTGCCACAAGGAATAAACAGTGACTGGGCTACGTGATGGCTTCCGTTGGTCAGCTGGATTACCCAGCTGGCTGTGTTAACTATGAACATACTGCGTGTCCCATCTGGGGTCTGCTTCGGTGGGATAATCTCGAAGGTTGATAATATCGCAGAAGGGGCTCTGAAGCTCTGTAGAGTCATCATTCTCGTTGCTGGAAACTTACACGCATAATATCTTGTAGGTGGTCCGGGGATCGGCGTTAATGTCCCAACGTCGTGGTGTGCTGATCGCGGGTTGGATTCGGAGTGACATTGGTTGTAATTCCTGCTCGGGAGACGTTTTAGAGCATTCTAGGGTGAATGATCCAAACTACTCTTTGTGAGCTTCCATTAGTCCTAGTACTCTGGCCACTAATGGTTGAGAGGCTGCGATCATCCTTGTGTTTGTGGAGGGTTCTGAAGCTTTAGATTAAGAAAATACGCTGGTCGGACCCACCTTAATATGACTCGTCACGATGCGTTTTTGTAGAGGTTAAACAGACCTCGGCTTCGTCAAGTTGGTATTTAGAGCCTAAACCACCCTGGACTCTTGTCTAGTGAGATGGTAACCACTTGCAACCACTGTCATTGGAAAGAGTGTATATCTTTCTGGCGGGAGTATACAACTACTCCCGTCGGCTATTAGTTGTAGGTTCCGACAACCTTGTGATCCCAGAATGATAATATTGATAGGACTGGCTGGTGAGCATTAACATCCTTCCCCCTTCTGTATGTTACTCCTGGTTATGCCATAAGAGCTCAGGTACAGAAGGGCCAGTTCTGTCAACAACAGGCGTGTAGAAATACCGGAAAATATGTGCCAAGGTCCACACGTCTCAGACTTTTGTGTAGCATGGCTCATCATGCAACCAGAACCAGAACAGGCCGTAACCAAGATGGAATCAGTTGAGTGCAGGCTGACATATTGGGATACGCTCTAATAGGTGGAATTGGTTATCACGTCACCTAGCAACAGCAACACCGGAGGGTCAGCCGCTGTTGACCACCTTGATGACGTCGAGGCCTAGCCAAACAATAGGATACCGCTTTGTCAATGGATCATCTCCTTTAGCCGGACCAGATCGGCATTCCTTCCAGGGAATGAGCAATCGTCAGATTATACCACACAACCAAAATATATCGCAGTCTTGAATTTACGGTTCCTCTAATACAGTGCTCTAAAGTAGAATTTTGCTGAAATCGGGAGCATACATTGCCATGCGTGTAATTATCAGAGCCAAGTATTTACCTTACTCCCTGCTCTCTAATATCAAACACTTATGAAAGTTACGCCCCTGATGTATGAACGATGTGGTAGTGTGCCACGCCTATTCTTTTCTACGAAAATCAGCTAAACATTTACACAAATATGATTATCTACGAAAAGAACCCACATTAAAACTAGGCTTCAACCATTTTAAAAATGCAACATGCTTATTAAAACATGTTTTTGGGGCACCTCGAATGGCTAAAACCGGATTTTTTAGTCAGCTGTAACTGGAAAAATACCATTCGGATTCGTAAAACACAACTTTGGAAGCATGCGTCGAACTTTACTACAAACTTTCCACGAATATAATTGTAAAGTCGCCGTTTTAAGCCCCACAGGAAAGTGAGTAACACGAAAACACTGCTCGCCAGTTTGGCGCGCCGCGAATGGAAGCGTTGCTGGTACCATCGAACGTGGTGCATATTCCTCTTATTATGTTAAATATTCAAATTTTTTCAGAAATAAACAACAAATAACAAATGGATAATGTGTAGGAGCATTTCAATTTACCCATGTAGTCGAAACAAACAGTTCCTCAGCAGTTGAAAGTTTCTGCTACTGGTGGGGTTAATTAAAATATTTGTGTTTTGATTTGGTAAAATATTTTTTTGTTTACATGTCACTTGTGTATTAATGGCGATTACTGACAACATTGAACATGCCAGTGCTCGATCATCTGATGTTATAGATTTCGGAAATTACCTTCAATATGTTATGAGGTAATATAAATAATAAAATTAGATTTACTCGGCTACGTTAAGTACACACATATCAATGTATGCCTTCGAGTTCAGCAAATGTCAGCTAAGGGACGGGTGTTATAAAAAACGTCATAGTTTGGTAACGTTTAAGTACCGTCAGGTGTGTTGTCCTGAATCACTTTTATATTAAAATAACAAATGCCTTCACGTATGTTCTAAAAGGGCCTCTTCGTCTGCTCTTAGATTGTGTTTCAGCGAGTTACGATTGTTCCTTTTGACAAATCTATTTTACGTTCAATACATTCGAATTTGAACGAAAAGAAACCAACATGAAGTAAATATTACTAATATAAAACACATGAACGTTGCTCTTTATACATGTCGCGTTTTGCGACAATTTAAGAAGGCAATTTATTTTACTCCAAAAATGTCAATTATATAAATGTTGGCATTGCCAATTATGCAAAATCCAGGAATTTTTCTGGGTACGGATTGCTAAATACATTTCTTCAGGGACCTACAGAGGTTTTTGGTTGGCATAGGTCAAAAATATTCTAATCGACCATTTCGCTCCCCCACCCTTCACAGCACTAAACCCATAACCTTAGGGATAAGAGTGAGGTACGTCCCATACGTTCCATATCAACGACCACATGCGCTGCTCTTTAATAAAATAAATTATATATTTAGCGACTGTTCAATATACAGCCACAAACCTAGCGAATTCCAAAATTGTTCAGAAAGACTGATAAATGTATAAAAAGATAAAGCACATGTCTTTAAAATCATAGTGAAATTTAAGTTGGAAGAAACTTTAACCACACCAACAACAAATCTTAAATCATATTTATTCATACAAGACGGGCATATTTTTATTGGATATTTGTGAAGACCTGATAATAAAAAAAAATTTAGAAGTAATTCTTAGTCGGTGGTAAGGTAGGAGTTGGTCGGTTTCATTTCTTGAACGGTTGAAAAATTCTACGTAATCAGTCAGCTGTCGCGGCACCGCATTCATAACCATTTATGTAGCGACGTAAACAAGGCTATTTACGGTAGTATGGAACCGCAGTGGTGATAAGTCTCTCAAGGTAACAGTCTTGCAATGAATTATAGCTACAATATAAAAGCATGAGAAATTTAGCGCAGCTGGCGAAGTCGACGTCTCCGTTACTAATGTGTCTCAACACTTAGCGTGATGGAAAATTGAGAGTCGCTTTGAACCTCATCTAGTGGGAGTGTTTCTCAACACATACAAATCTTTCACTCAAGTTTTCATTTCACTAATATTTACAAAATGTCAGGAATCAAGTGAGGGATTGGCCATAGCATATGTTGAGGAATTGCCAGAGCATTCGCCTGGAGTGATTTTGGAAACAACGCAAAACCGAAATCCGAATGACCGGAACAGGGTATCGAACCCGGGACCTCCAAAATGTGTGTCCAACGTGTTACTGTTGCGCCGAATTGCTCGGAACCTACAGACGTTGTCCTCAACGACAAGGAATTCAGGCAGCTCGCCCAACATCAAATCTTCACACATGCTGACGTGTCTTCTCAATTTAAACTCCTAACAGCATTAAAGTTGCTTTGTTTGAACAATGTCACAATGGTACGTTCAGGAGTAGCAACACTTTCGTCAAAAATAATTTTTTTTTTTTTTGCTTATTTACATACGTTGCTGTTCAATCCTCGCCTGACTGGTTGTCATCTCCATTTTGCCGCGTCCTTACCTGATTAGAAACGACATTTTTTACACATATTGTTTATTTTTGGAAGTTGTTGTGACAATTTCCTGTGCTTAAAAGACATGACTCGTAAGTCTTTCTGTACTCCCACAAAGCTGTATCTTATTGTCTGCTGTGTATCATTAGCAAATTTCTTCCTGGCTTTGCTGGTTTAGATAATTTTTGTAATTATGCAAGTGGACTCCAACAGCAAAGTAAATCAGAATAAATCTTAAACAACCACAGTTGTGTTACAAGGACGAATTGGTCAATTAGAATGTAAATCAGTACAATTTTACTTAGCTATCATAAAAATCACTAAATGACGTGCAATTATTAAATTACTTATGCAGAAGAAAACGGTTAACCAACTATGCACAAAACATAATTTAACATATTCTCAAAAGGCTAAATTGTTTGTTTGTTTGTTGTTTGTGTATACGTGTACACACATATTTCAACAACAAATTTTACTTCACTTTATTAAGTTTAATCAATAATAGTCATGTTTTTTTTTTTCATTATTACGGTAATATACTCTTAGCCACAAGTTTCACTTCCTCCTCGATCCAGCCTGTATATTCTTGATTGACTAAATCTACATTGCAAGCCAGTACTTTACAACACCGTCAGATGCCTAACTTAAGCAAGTGCACTCTAGCTGTTCGTATTCAGAGGTTTAGATTAAATGACAACATTCCTTTTTACAAACTTCGTTGAGAATATAGAGTATAAGCTGTACTGTAACGCATTTTGAAGAAACATGCGTTGGATGTAAATATTAGTACATTGTATCTTCCCGCTAGTGTCTCTCCTTTATCCAAGAGTTTAGCGGAAATAAACTTCACATAACCACCTTTATTAACAGAAAATATTCCACAATGATAGAAGTTTCAAGCAGATAGTTGTTTCATCTATATAAGAACATTTATAGCCAATACGTCTGGGTGTGGGTATGCAAATACAATACAGTATTCAGTTAACAACCGCTCAAATACGGCCGTGTAGTGAATTCATATTTATAATCAGTTCAAGGTGGCCTAGAAGTGCGGCAGAGGTAAGGACGAGACAGCACGCTCGTCACGCCTCTACCTAGCCTCTAGGCGCAAGTCTTCTCGCCGACAATGCACCTGTATGAGACTTTAAATTATGACTCTATCACCCTGTGACGTATTATTATATATAAAGGTGTATAGTACAAGCCTATAGCTTCTCAAAGATACTGCACCAACATTTACGTACTCAAGGAAGACTGCAAATACTACCATTTTCGCCATTTTCTGACGCTGGATACTATGCTATAATGAGTACGGTTGACCTTGAAATGGGTATACACACGTGCAACGTTCTTAGAGTGCTAATCCTAAGCAGACATCACTCATGTTCGATGAGCAGTTTTTGAATAATATTGTAACGTATGAAACTCTGCACACGGCTAGGCGCCCTGGGAAAACGGCCACCTTAAAACCTAACCTTCCAGTCTCGGTTATTAATTTAAAATAGACTAACGTTATTTTAAAATGTGCCACTTTTTAAGTAATTTGTACTATCTGGTTTCTTTGAGTCACGTTACGTGTGAGATAAGGACACGATAGGCAACCATGCTTTTAGCACCAAAATGAAGTCGTTACATGTCAGTAAGCAGGTCTATATTCATACAACGTTAACTACCAGAGTAGACGGAAAGTTCTAAGTGCTGGCACCGCACTTCATAGTAAAGATATCTGTTGATTTTGGTTGCTTGACTTTGGTGCAAAAATAAATGACGCGAATTGGTTTAAATGTGTGGGTACTCATCTTGTTCCGTTACATGATAACCACGTGAGTAAACAATACGAGAGTGCACGTTGTTTACATGTCCGTGACCTTGCCATGTTAATTTGTGGTACGTTATAGATCTGTGTTCGAAACCGACACATTCTGAATTTATGGTTTAGGAAGTTAGGGTTGATAGTTTCGAATTTTAAATATGAGAGCTGCAGGCGGCAGTAACATCATCTAGAGGTTTTATGACATTTCGATGTTATTTTGTTACTTTTCTCCTATCACGATTGAGAGGCCGCGGTGGACGAATGGTCAAACCTCTCGCCTCCCACCAAGGCGATCCGGTTTCGATTTCCGACGGGGTCGGTCCCCGGATTTTCGCATGTGGGAATCGTACCGGACGATATCGTTGGCCGGCGAGTTTTCTCGGGGATCTCCCGTTTCCTCCGCCCTTTCATTCCGGCGCTGCTCCAGACTCACCTCATGTCACCCCTCGCCAGCGCTAAAGACCTCGGTGTTAAGCGCTGACCAAAATCTCTCACGCTCACGTGTCATCATTAGTTAAGCCTATACGATAAACCATTCCGTTAACCAGGGAAAAGTAAAATTCCAATCTCGATACGTATAAAAGTGATATAAGTGAACCGAGGTAATTGCTTGAATATGTTTGATCAATGCCTAACTAATCTGTAGTGAACTAGCGAACATGGACACGTAACTGAAAAAGTCTAGCCAACTCTAGCATGTATGCTCTCGTAAACATCCTGTGGTAAACATGTTTCTTTACTCAAGCAGCGGTTGATTTTTTATTTACTTAGTCTTCCCTTGCTACAAGAATGCAATTTAAATACCATACAAGCAATAAATTTCATTTTAACACAACATAATAAAATTACCTAATATTTATTGAGAATATATTGATAAGACACAAAATAATAAAGCGACAATTGATTTTTAATTGTATAATACTTATCGTAGATAATTATTATTAGTTGAAGTGTAAATGCGGGAAAATAATGTGCTAACACCAGCAGACGACTTTACGAAGATATTTGCGGGTATAGTATGCTACTAGACGGCAGCAAACTTCAACCCTGAATCCATAAAGACTTACGTCTTAAATTCTGTCACGTGGTCGATTTAGAAACCTAAATGGTAGTCACCTAATGGTTTCGAACACTGTTTAGGAATGATCTACGGAAGTCTAAGTGATATAAATCGAACACATATCTATACATTATGGTTTTGATACGTCAGTTACCTTCTTGCATTTTTGACTATAAGTAGGAGCAGAATGGTCATGGAAAAAAATTAAAAACAATAGTTTTCTGCTGGTCAAAGCTGCTAGATATAAACTATTCACCAAACACGGGAAATTTTACCCGAGTGTTGTAAGATTCTCATAGAAAAAAGTGAATACAAAAATCAACAAAGTATGCTAAAATCTAATAACCTAGTGTTCGGCACCTAGTGGTAGTGTCATGGTACATGAAAAATGCAACACAAAAGTGAGGTCAAAATTGTCCAGTATGCGTGAAAAATAAAACATTACACTATGGCTTAATTTACCTAACGTATCGCAACATCTATTTTTGCTATCACAATTATTTCATGCAGCAAAAATGTTTGATGCCAAACTGGTCAGAGATTATCTTTTGAAGTATTTAACTACAGTTGTAACAAATTATGCCGTATATTACTAAGACTTTGGGATTAATAATCTGCATCCTAGCTAGCCTACGAACCAGGTAACGTGAAAAGCCATGTAAGTTTTAAAATATGTCGTTAAGACCCGTGGGAAACCACAGCTATGTGATGGAGACAGTTATCGTCCTATAAATTACGTCAGGAGTACTAACCCAGAAGGCTACTGTTTTTCTTCAACGTATCAAATGTTTTATCTTACCGTTACTGTACGTCTACGTGTATCGCTGAAGTGAGACTGGAAATGTGCTCGCACGTAGATATTTTCCCGCTGGAACTGACCATCTGTTCACAAAAGTGTGATTCGTCGCATAAGCCAATACATTGAATATTTTTTTTCCATATTTATATCTGCTAACACTATTAGAGATCAAGGCGACTATGAAAAGGTGTTCACGGCAGTACGTGTTAAGGTCGTATGGAATGCACATTTACCTGTTCTGGATGTCTGTAGGTTCTTCTGCTATGTGGTTGTGCTATACCATTGTGTAACTTTTAGTGTCTGAACAACACAGACAATAGAGAAAGTGAAATTAATTATTCTTAGATAAGAAATCGCTGGTCGAAAATGTATATTCCAGACTCTACGAGGCATTGAACGACTTATAAGTGAGAGGAATGTGTGTGAAAACTACGACAAAATTGTATGCACTGTTGCCGTGTATATACTGAGACTGGTGGTCGCCCTTTGACCATTTACACTGCGGCATTATTTATTGCAATGGAGTATAAATTGTTGCTATGAAGTATAAATTGTTGTTATGGAAAGTAAGTAGCAATGTGGTAGAAGTTGATGCAACAGGGGGTTAGTAGTTTCTGTGAGTTATAAATAGTTTCTATGAGGTGCAAGTTTGGTCTGTGGATGTAAGTTGTTGAAATGAGGTGTGATTTGTAACAGTTAGGTCTACGTTGTTATGGGGTGCCAATTTTTTTCTGTAAGGCGCAAGTTGTTAAGGTGTTAATTAGTTGTTATAGGTGTAAGATGCAGCTGTGTAATTTAAGTTTTTTCTAAGAGGTGTAGGTAAATTTAATGGGGTGAAAGCTGTGTTTTTGAGGTTAAACATGTTGCTTTAAGGTAAAAGTAGCTGCGGTATAAAATGTCGTTGGGTGTAAGTAAATGCTGTGGAGTGTAAGTTGTTGTGGAGTCAATTAGATACTGTAGAGTATAAATTGTTGCTGTAGGTTGAAAGCTGTTGCAATGGGGTGTAAGTTGTAGGGTGTAAGTTGTAGTGGGGTTAAGTTGTAGTGGGGTTAAGTTGTCGTGAGGTGTAAGTTGTTGTGGGGTGTAAGAAGTTGCTATGGAGTATAAGATGTGATGTGAGGTGTAAAATGCTACAATGAGGTGCACATGTTGTTTATTGAACTAAAATATATTTTCAGATTATTGGCTTGCTATCTCAAAATACCCGCTTTAGTGTTCTTTGTAATCTGTAAGCCTATAGTTTAGATATTGCCCTTTGAACGTTATGCATGCATCCCATATGTATATTGCCCTAGTTAGCAGTATATGTGGTCACACAAAATATTAACTACAAAGATATTTGCTCCGTAATTGTATGTTTGATAATCAAATGATCTTTCATTTTTGTGGTCCAGCGGAGTGATCTATTTCCGGTCTGTCATGCAAAGGTACGTTCGCATTTCCATCGCTTTCAACACAGTTTGAATGAACATCTTAAAAACCCTAATTACGGACAATTCAGCGTGCCATACATCCTGTCACTCAAAACATTATTACTAATCCTCTTTTTAATCCCGCCGTTCATGCGGCTTAATCGTGCTTTTTTTCGGCGTTGTAATCGGCTGATTAGTATCATGTTCATACTATTGTAAACATTCTTGAGGAATGGCTTAGTACGTCACACGAATATCGACGACAGAACACGTACGATTTATATAAATGAGCAATCTCATGATTTATTTATTGTTTGCATAACGTAATGCAGCGATGTTCACATTGATCTAATTTACTGGTTGTATTTCAATTTTCACCAAGATGCGCTAATTTTCACGCCAAAGTGCGTCTAATAGATTAAAGAAACTTTAGGATCGAACAAAGTTAAAGAGAACACCTCATATTTAAAAGAAGGAATACATGAGAAAGAACACATAAATAACAATTACAAATTCATGATTCGAGCGATAGTTTAGTTACCATGTTTCGTGATCCCTAGTAAATAGCATTTGTCGGATGGTCAAAAATATGTGTGCTCCCGGTGTACAAGTACGGACCGGTTGGGTAGAAAATTAATGCGCACAAATTTACACGACTCTATTTTAAGGCTCGGCATCAGTCGCCATATTGAATTATTTTATTTTTCGCTCTTATGAAATTCTGAGAAGAAATATGTGAAAAAAGTTACTATATTATCAATTATATTTACCTTGCACTACAACAAAAGCATCGCAGTTGAACTTCTAACGTATATTTAAGCAGTGATCAGACGAGCAAATTAAGAATATAAAAAAAATTGTTCGACTGATGAAGGCTTAAATATACGTTAAAAGCTCAACTGCGATGCTTTTATTGCAGTGCAGGATAAGTAGAATTGATATTATAATAACAAATTTCACATTTTTCTTCACAGAATTTCATAAGCGTGAAAAATAAAATAATTCAATTTGGCGACTGATGCAAGAGCCTTAAAATTTTTGATCGATATGATGGAATTTCTAGAGTCAACGTTAGATATAGTTGCTAGCACACTACGTGCAGAATGTTGTGTACATTACGAACTTTAGGCAGAAAATCACTTTATATTTGGTGGCTCCCCGTCGAAATGCATTAAAGTAATATTAACGTAGCGAGACATAGCAGTCGCACATATGTACATATCTAAACCCCTCTCTGGCTTCAGTTTACAATAACGCCAAAATTAAAGAAATGAGACGAGAGCGTATTCTTACCCTCATTTTGCTTAAAAACATACAGGACGTTAATGAAAGTATGTTACCAACTTTGCGAGACGATTCCTTGGTAAAAAAAAAAATTATATAGTGCAAGTTTTTGTCAGGCGCAAATTTTAAAGGAGAAATTCTCGATTAAAAATTGACATTGAAAACCAACATTTCAGAAATATATAATTTATTTCCGGGTGCGGTTTACTAATAACAAGATCTGTATTCTTTTAATTATATTTTCAAATACCTTTCACCTTTAATAAATGATGTATTTGCTCACGCCTTTTTGGCTCAGAATTGTTTTTCATTGTTTTTTTTTTTTACTATTAACTGATACAGTTAATGGAAGGAGACCCCAGTGACCAAAAACGGAGCCTTGTCGCAACAACCTCAAGTGAACAGTTTTTGATAAAATGTACGTAGAACTGTGGAGCCTAACAGGCACGCAACCCACGATGCATAGAAGATTTGAGCAACCACGTTACTATTGTAGGTAAAAGGTATTCGAAATATATTTTGCTTCCAGATTGCAGGTCTTGTTATTAATCCTTACCTTCGTTTATTTTAAAAAAAATAGTTTCGAATGAGAAGTTTAATCGCCAATTTCTCCTTTAATATTGGTTCTAATCAAAACCTTACACACGTAATATTACCTCATTTTTACAAGGTATCATCTTGCAAAATGTGTAACATACATTCTCTAACACCTTGTATACAATATAATATTTCATTGCTTTATTTATAGGTTGTCAATTAGCAGTTAACAAATAGTGCCTCGTCTTACATCAGGCGTGTTGTGTGTTGCAGCTGCCCCAAGTACACACTGGAGCGGGGATGTCAACTAGTGGCTCAGAACCCAAGCTACTTGTTCCCTGAATGCTGCCCCAAGATGAAGTGCAATTGAACTTTAACCTCCGCACATAAGAACAACGTGTATTATCCCACTACTACAACCTGCCTCTGCCACGTTTGTTTATTTCTAGCGGACGTGAGGCAAAGGTCAAAGAAAATTATTAAAGCACATTCCAAGGATTATGATGCCAATATTGCAACTATAAGAGGCAATGCATTTTGTTTTCAACTTCGTGAGCAAACGTTAAGCAGAATTATGTAAGCCTTCAGCTTTATCTGTTTCGAAGGAATCATATATATATATATATATATATATATATATATATATATATATATATATATATATATATATATATAGGTTGGAGATACAATGTTGCCAAAAACTAACCTCTACAATTGCCCTCTTTTTACATTTTACGTTGATTGCCACAAACCAGTAGGTATACAATTAAGGAGTTTACTTTGTGAATGTCCCACGTACTCTTAAGGGAAATAGTTCACTTAGCTTACAGTGTTTAGCTATTTCTTCGTCACTACTTCATTTTCAAACTCGCAATACTTACCTTCTACCTACGTTAAGTTTTATTTTTAAAATAATTGATATTTTTTTCGGGAGATGAAATATTATTATTATTATTTATTGTGTATCTAGTAAAAGGCAATGCTATAACTATAAAGTTATTTACTAATTACGGAAAAAATTTTAGGACTTCTTTATGCAACAATACTTAGTATTAGCAATAACCTTAGGAAAATCTGATAGTGGTAATATAATGTAAAATATTAGGTGTTACTGCATACACCATCCCCTTTCAACGAGGTCTATATGTCGCCTCATTGGAGGAGTCATATAGACAACAGTTACAGGGTACGCTGCACATATTAATGTGAACATGCTTCAGCAGCTATACGTAAATGTGATCAGTTGAGTGACTTTGAAGTAAACGTAACAAGCAAACTATTATTTGCATTGCTTTTGCACTAGAAAGTAATGAATAGGACAAAATTTGGTTAATTTTGTTTGAAATCGCAAGGGACTATAATTAAAAATAACATACAAATCCTATCGTTGGATCACGGTTTCTGTTTATATCACAAATATTTCAATGTACTAGCTAATTTCGATAATTACGTCATACGAATCTCTGATGTCAGTCATTTTATTGCAACGGTTTGTTGAGGTTTGTCAAAGAAATTTAAGCGAAACATAAAAGAAATGCAGTTGCGATGTTGTTTCACAATGCGTGTAGTATGAATAGAAAGTAATGACGATCGTAACAACTTCAGACTCTTGGAAACAGTTTAGAAACTTATCACAGAGTGCAGTAAGACCTTGAATTTAGTGGCTTCCACGTCTGTGAGATATGATTTAACCTAACTCAAGAGCAACAGCGGACAGAGAGAAGAAATTAACAATGATTTGAGGCGATAACACAATTGTTGCATTGAAAAAAAAAACTGAAACTAAATGCCGGGAAATATAATTACATGACTGTATAGGCACCAAAAATTCTTACTATTTTAGTCATCCCATCGAAATTTACTAAAATCGCGTCCCAATTTCGCCCTGTTATCATTATTGGAAACTTGAGGTGATGTTTAATGAAAACCTCACACAGCAGAAGCATATATCCACCTGGCTTGGACCCTTTTATACATTTATATACATCTTGTCACAAAACTTAAAGTAAAAAATTTTCACACCCTATTACTTTCACTATTTAATTTGTGTGTAGGGTTGTTTGTTTTCATGAATAATACGCTGTAGTACAGAATTCAAAAGAACGCATGAATACGATACATTTACAAATATGAAGAAATATATTCATATCAGCGAACCGTTAGCGACGACCAATTGATCCAACATAAAGAGTAGAGGCAAATTTCACTTCGTAACTCAACTCATAATATTCAACATCACGAATAACTTAGTTACGATTACTCCAAACCTAATGAACAGTTTTTAATATACAGACATAACACCAGACACAACAATTATCTTAGGTATCAAATCACCTACTGAAAATGATGGAAAAATAATTTTTATTTGCTTGCATGCCAACTCTGGAATTATATGCCAAACAATCTTCAACAGTGGACATCAACGTATTTAAGACACATTATCGTTCAATGATGCGCAAACACAATGAGCTGAAATCTCCGTGCAAATACAATGCTCATTATGCTCAGTTGAAAAATTTCCAGATGTTTCCAACACTTATTTTTCGTTTATACTATTTTACAATATTGCAGAATATATTAGACAGTTGAAAACAGTATGTAAATAACAGGAAAGTAATTATATATTATTAGTATTAATTATAGACCAATTGGTTTTCTTTTTTCATTTTTTTTTCTTTCGTTTAGACATTTGTCAGTTATAATTTTTTGTCTGTACGAAATATTGATGTATTTTTTTGCTAACGTTAGTGAGTTTATATAATTGTATAACGATTACATGACGCATGGCACACAGTAAACAGGCTTAGTGCAGAATGTTGTACGTATCAAATATAAATCAATAAAACATGTGCCAGCAAACATCGTGGAGTTGTTAAAAAAAACTGTAACAATTATGTAAAAATATTTGGCATTGGTGAAAAAATAATCAAGCGTAGCGCCCGAAATGCATTTATAGATGAGTGAGTTACAAATTTACCGTAGTTCCACAAAAACCGCAACGTAAACTATAATGAAATAAAGACCACGTCAAGTGAGATTGGAGTACATATTTCAGAATTTTTTCAATTGTAAACTATATTATTGTTAATTCACTGAACACAGTCAATGAAAATTCCTGATACTGTAACATTCAACTTGTTAATTATTAATAGGCTGTACGGTACTTGAGTTCTGTATTACTGATTCATGGTTTACGTAGCTAGCAAAGTTACAAATTGCAGGCTAAATGACTTGGTGTGTGAGCAAAGAACTAATATGTACTTGTCATGGTAAATATCCTAATGTATGCATTTTGTCTGCATAGCCGGAAGATCAATATTTTTCTGCTATTAAAAATACATTTTTGGTACCTCATTATAAATAATAGGGTTACCGCTTATTAGCTTAATGATACGCTTGTTCAGTCACTTGCATTTTTGTAAATTGAGCTACGTTAAACATGACACATAAAAACAAGCACAAAAGTTATTGTATTACGTCATTGGTTGGGCTGCGGTGAACTCCGCTGCTAGTTCGCTCGCCTCTCACCACAGCGATGCCAGTTCGATTCCAGGCCGAGTACGAATCTCATTATCTCATGTGGGTATCGTGCCGTAGATTGCCGTCGGTCGGCAGGTTTTCTAGGGTATCTCCCGTCCACCCCGCCTCATCATTCCGGTGCTTTTCCATAGTGAATTCATTAACTGAGCGAGGTGGGGCAGTGGTAAAACTCTCACCTCGCATTCGGGAGTATCCGGGTTCGATCCCAGGCATCGGCCATTCTGATTCCTGTTTTCCTGGGTTTTCCTAAATCACTCCAGGCGAATTCTAGGGTGGTTCCTTAACAAACGCCATATCCGATTCCTTCCCCTTCCCCCGTGTGCCCGAACCAAGACTGTGTGGTGTTCCAGGGCACGCAAAATCAAATAAATAAATAAATAAAATTTCACCTTTCACCAGAGATGAACAAACCTCACTGACTTTACTATTAATATGCCTGTGTACCTGGCGTATGAACTGTGCTGTAGCGTGCCACGTTGATTCTTTTCCACGCGAAACTTGCAAATCTAATTCCAACTCGCTTATTTACTAACAGAACCCATCGCTGAAATTATGTTTCTATAATTTTTTTTAATGCAGTACGCTTATTGGAGGCATGGTTTTTGGGCCCCTCAAAAAGGCTAAAAACGGTTTTTTATATACTGCTATAACTACAAAAATACCTGCTGGGTTCGTAAGTGAAGTGAAGAGATTTTGACGAGCGCTTAACATCTACGTCTTAGCGCTGGTGAGGAGTGACATGATGTGAGTATGGAGCTGCGCTGGAGTGGGGAGGAGGGAGAAACGGGAGATCCCCGAGAAAGCTCGCCGACCAGCGGCATCGTCCGGCACGATTCCTACATGCCAAAACCTGGAGACCGATCTCGCCGGAAAGCAAACGCTCGCCTACGACCTGAAGGGACTCCCGCACGCAAACAATTTCACGATTCTATGTGCACCGGTTTGGGCCGTTGTTTGATATGTCAGTCAGTCAGACAGTCAGTGAACTTTTTATGCATGTAGATTTGAAGTTTTAAAATTTGCAGTCCAGTCTTTAGTTCAAAATTAAAAAGATTGGAAACAATGTAACAATGAAACATGTAAATAACAATTAAGAAACGAATTTTAAATTTTTTTTCCATACAATATAATATTGCAATGATTTTGTTTTGCTCACAAATAAAAATATTTTATTGATCCCCATGGATTATTACACAAAAGCATATCTAGTACCTATCAAAGAAGGATAAGATAAATCTTACAAGCAAACACATTGTAAATTTTAATTCTGTTTGCAATCTTTTGTGGTGCATAAAACTATTAATGCAGAAGAAATTTTCGTCAAGATGTAACAGTTGGGTCAATACCTATTCTTAATGCAAATTTACTAAAAATCTGTGTTCTTACCACCATCGCATTAGGTCAATCTTCTGTTCATTTGCTTAGCAAAGTTAGGTCAGATTGGCTCTTTCCTGTGTAACGCCTCGATGCGATCAGGCCTGGAATTTACCATACTCCAGCACTGACCTGCGTAATTAAAGGAGGCGACGATGAAGAAATCTTAACAACAAAACAGGACGAAGAAGTGGAGACATCATGTTTGTCTTTCTTAGGAATGAGCAAATACTTCCTGTAAAGTAATTATGCTATACTTTAATTGCCACACAAAGTTTAAGAATAAACAAAGCAATTGTATACTCTTTCCATACCAATCAGTTGGTGCATAAACGCCATAACGTTGTCATTTTTGATGGCTCAATAGTAGACGTTGTAATCACTTGAGATGCTTCAATCTGACACCACACAGATTTATTTAAATGTATCGAAAGAAGAGTTAATCTCATATATAGTAGTATTTGTTTAAAATTTTATACTACTTCGCGTACTCCTGACGTTGACTTATTTATAACCACTGTTTCCAAACAAAGTTTTTGACGTGAGAGTGTCTCCGTTTAGCATCTCAAAACCTTTCACTAATTCAAATTGCGCTTAAAGAATCCAGTGTTTCCATAGCAAGATTTGTGATTTCAATCAGCAAACAACCCAAGAATTTATATTTAAAATTATGGCAACTACGTAACACGTATATTACATTGACAGCCTTGTATTTCTTTAGTTACAAAAACGATATCGGTTACCACATATTTTCATTTCAAATTATTTTGTATTATTTGTGAATAAATACTGCTTTATAATGCACCCACCATTAGCGGACTGCGTTAATATTATAATCTCATTTTCAAGTAAATCTGAGCACACGACAGTTTGAGTGTTCTCAAGGTAGTTCTTCTCAAGGTGTTCTATTACCGTTGTAATTCATAGCTTTCCAATGTGGTAGAGAGTACCAAACACTACCACTGCATCCCAAAAAGCTAAAATGCAAAATCTTGTGGGTTTAAAATTCATACTTCCTATATTATTTACCTATACTATTTGATATATGTTCAGTAACTTACACAACTGACAATGATACATTTGTAATGAACAATACATTTAGCAAGAAAAAGGACGTTACACAACTCCCATAAAAATAGAAACACAAACATTATAACATAGAAATTTAATTATTAAAATGCTAAGAATACAGTTCATACAATACCATACTAAACATAAAAACACACATTCTGAAATTATTTAAATAAGGCAAGTATTTGAACTTTTGCATTACCATTTGTAGTCTATAATATTTCTCAATAATCAAACATGGCTAAATCAATCACCAGAGAATGAACTACTCATAATTAATTTTGTACATGATTGCGTGGTAATAAGCACTACTAAAATCTGTTTACTACAACAGAAATAAATACGTGAATGTTGACAACATTAGAAAAAAAAATTTCGATATTATACTTTGGTACTGGCCATGTTTAGTTCGTCGCATTAGTCTTAGACAACTTTTTAAACCAACAGGTCACAAAATTAACCATCAGAAAGAAAATAAACACTACATTTTTACTTCAACAACCACTAACTTGAAAATATGCTAACACTCTTAGATGTTTTGATGTATGAGAACGGATATAAAACACTGTCAAGCTCTTTATTAAAATTATCGATACAATCTTAAATTCACACTTATATACATTACTCAGTACAAGATAGGCAATAAAAGTATACGATCTTATTAATTCTTCCTGTTAACGTACAGGTGAATTCCTAAAACACCACGACTTTAGTCAAATTTCATTTTTCATTTCAGAACGATTTGTGTAAATAAACACGTGTGTGTGTGTTTTATGTTATTATTTCTTATTCATTAGATTTCCGCCATCGAAAAACATAAGAAATTTCTAAAAAAATAAAAATTGTGCTTAGAATTAGACCTATAATCAAAATATAAAAACCTGCCTGGACATGTTCTAAGGATAATGGTATTACTGCAGGATCTTTTCGTATTCTCAGTAAGTCAACAGCAGAATTGTCGATAACATTATTTATAAATTTGTCCTTGATACCTGATTCACACAATCTTCTCACTAAAGCGTCTATATGTTTTGTAAAAGGTAGGTTTTTGCGTACTGCAAAGCCATACGTTAGAAACCTGACATTCAGTTTCATCACGTGAAGCATTTGACATCCATTATCATTAAATTCTCTTTTGTTCATAAAATACTGGCCTACAACATTCTTCGTGATAACTCCAACATTCCTGTAGTCAACGGCACTTCTCAGTCCTTCATCAATACTGTTAAAAATAACTGTATTATTTATCAAAGCAGCAGTCCATGGATCATTTATATCTGAGTGTTCTAAATACTTTTTAAGCTGATCTGCTTTAAGTACAGTTCCAAAGATCATATTATTTTCCAGGAATTCGTCTAGTGTGTTGATATCTGAGAAGTAAATTGGTTTTGTTAAGAAACTTGTAAGCATGCCGCTGTAAGAATGATTGACAAGTAAGTTATATAATGAAAGAAATAAGAATAAAATTTTGAAAGACAGAAGACGGTATTTATAACAAAGCGTTCCACTTAATATAGCACGAAATACTTCTAAAAACTGTCCGGGTGAAATATCTGTTTCTGGAGAATAAATGAAAATAAATTTCCACGCCAGCGTAATAACACAAAAGAAAATTGAATATACAATCCACGTTCCATAACTGAAAGGTAAGATAACATTCATGAACCTGGGGAGTTGATTCGCTTTAGGAACCACAACGACAACTCTTTCACAATGAATTGGATAAGTCAAAAGTTTCACGTTATGCATTGTCGCATAATGAAATGTTCCATAATAGTCCAGTTCTTTAAGTTTTCTAGAAGGCATTAACCAATTTGACTTGTTGTAGTATGACGTATCTATGTGGTTAATAACAGTTGTTGCATTCAAGTACTCTTTTATTGTGGCTATCATAAGGCCATAAAATCCTTTGTAAGTTTGTTTATTATCGCGATCTGTTTCTGCATATCCAAGAGGAGGATCAGCATGAATATCTATAAACAACGGAAACCCAAACAGATTGAGTTGGTCACAGCTTAATGGTAGTTTATTTTTTGGGTTGTACGTCACGTGTCTCAATTCGCCACCATTGACAAACGGATTCATTGTAATAACCCTTAATTTGCAAAGTGCGTTTGAGTTGTCTTCCCTTTTGTCTGCTATCGAATACAATAAAACAAAATTCATTATTTCATAATCTGTCCAAAAATTTTTAACTATGTTATTGATGCTCTCATTTCCCGGTAACACATTTCCAATTACAAAAATATATGGTAGTTTATTGTCCCAACTGTCCAGTCTGGACAGAGCTTCCAGCATTTTTGTAAATATATGTTGTGTATTACGCTTACAAGAAATAAAAATAAATCCGTTTTTGTAAATATTTGCAGGAAGAGGCAATATTAGTTTATTATTGGTGATAGATTTGCTATCGCAAAGTATTTCAAGGATATAAAATGGTATTAATTTAGCAGTGCTGAATTTCTTAAGAAGATTGTTTGAGATTTCGGTCGTATATAAATCGCTGTCTATTATAATAACGAGCCCATTGTAAGTTATCAAAATTTCAATAACAACGTTGGATGCTGCACTTGCTATATTTTCATAACACTCGGGAGTGGAAATTTCTTGAATCATTCGGTTAGTGCATATCCTTGCAGCGGTCGTTAAAATAACAAACGTAAATATAATGGAAAATAGACTCATGCCTTGTGTTGGAGACAACCTGGAAACATATGCAAAAACAATTTAAAATTTGTGCAGCATTCTAGCAGATTGAATGACAAAAGAAATTATATTCTGTATACATTATAAATACTCTAATGTGAACCGTTTGTACGGACGTAACCTAACGTTTGTGAGTTTCAGAAATTTCTGGTGTAAAAAAAAGGAAAACACAAAAAAGGCAGTATTAGCTCTGATCGACAGACCTGTACTGTAACACGCATACAATTCCGGAAGAGGACATTGTTGTATCCAGAACAATAAATTACACAAATTAAAAGCAATAAAACAAACAAGGCGTACGAAAAATGCCATAAAATATTACAAGCATAGAACAATGAGGATTAGAAGGCCAACGATGACAAGATAAAAGACAATATATTCGAATGGAAGCAAGGAGGCAAGAATAGTCATGGAAGTGACCACAGCCGACTTACATATAAAAAAAAAACAAAGGAAAGAAGCATGCTCCGACGAAATAGATGCGACGTATCTAGACCACGGCCGTAGAAGAACAGGTCTGGACACTCGCCTGGAAACTTGACCCCCTTGTTGTTTGGCTGCAGTTCACCAAGTTACCGATAATGCTATACATTTTTGGCGCTGTAATCTGTGCGCTCGAGCTCAAAACCCGCCCACTTCTCTCCCACTAAGATAAACAATTTATCAAAACGGATTTCTTATAAATTTATGAAATACTTCCTTTGCTCACAATTTTAAATCGTGGCTCCAGAAATCTTTATTTACTTTATGTTAACAATGGAATAAAGTGGGCGAAGTTTGAGTCCGACCGCCCGGATAACAGCGCCAAAAAGTACATTCTCGGTAACTTGACAAACTACAGCCAAACAACAAGGGGTCAAGCAAAATATATTGGTAGATAGACGGTGTCCAGACCTGTTCTTTTACGACCGTGATCTAGACACATTTCTGAGTTTTCGGTGTTTCCACTTTGGTATTACTGTATTTACAATTTTTATAATCGCGGAGGTTGACCAGAAGGCTGTTTGAAGTTCACCCTTTTTGCCAATTCACTTTCATTTCTCTGAGATAAGTAAAAACAATAGTTTACAGTAATTTAATGTAACTCGGTACACATATAATACATTGACGTGGATTGTTTGTACTGTATTTTGTTTATTACGTATTCGACTTTTTAAAACTGCGCCACTTTCAACTTTTTTTGATCACATGAAAGACTTGAGAAAAGAGGTTCCAAAATGTTTAAATCGTTCTCATACAGCGTAATGCAACGGTTTTAAGGGCGCGGTTCCCCTCAGTTTTCAACGATTTTATTTATTTTTATATTTGTACCAGATATTTATTTTCTTATTTTAAACATAAATTGTGACTAAATCTTCCTCTTAGGAAATTATTGTATCTCTCATAGTTTTTGCCTAATGAGTCGTAAACGACAAATTTTGCACCTTACGGTTTTATATACGCCACTAAAACAAATCGGCGTAACAAAAAGAAAAAATTCACAGTGTTGAACAGTGTTGTAGGCTATGATTTGACATACACAAAAACAAAAAATAAAATATTTCTGTATTTTTAAAAATTTGATAAAATTTGAAATTTTAATTTTACAATTCAGTATTTTTTATTAAATACAAAAATATTTTACTTTTTGTTTTTATATATGTCAAATCATAGCCTAAAACACTGTTCAACACTGAGAATTTTTTTCGGTTTGTTACGTCGGTTTGTTTTAGTGGCGTATATAAAACCGCAAGGTGCAAATTTTGTCGTTTACGACTCATTAGGCAAAAACTACGAGAGATACAATAATTTTCTAAGAGGAAGATTTAGTTACAATTTATGTTTAAAAAAAGAAAATAAATATCTGGTAAAAATATAAAAATAAATAAAAAACGTTGAAAACTGAGGTGAACCACGCCCTTAAAGCTGTACGTTCATGCTGTGTTTAGTTAGTTTTCAAATAATTCATATCAAGATCACATTATATATATGTATATATATACACACACATCATACACACGGGTATGTAAATATATATACACACACGTAAACATTAAGGTCCATTTGACCGACTAAAGCAAGTTAAGTACACATACAATTTAATATCATGATTTAACTAGTTTTAATTGCTGGTACCCATACCGTCTTCAAATACAGCATGAGAAAAAAAGTCCCTATATTATTTCATATTTAAATTTTAAACAATTGTATTCACGTTTAAGTTAGTAAGTTTACTAATTAACGCAGGACACTTCTGGTTAAACATTTGGAAATATTGTTTGAAGGTTTGTGTGCGTGTGTGTGTATTTTCGCAAAATAATCAAATGCAAACAGAGGTATGTGATTTTTTTCGGAAAAATAAACAATAATCGCATTTCGCTACAGTCAAATTTTGAGCAAATTTACAGTGTGATTTGCTAAGCGAGCCATAACGTAAATCATATCAATATGAGAGAATTAATAAATAATGCTTTTTAATATTTACCGTCAGGCTGGTACGCATTCACTTCTCTGATATTCTATATTATGATGGTAAGTAAAGAAAAATAGTAAACACAGTGACCACTAAAGCGTATAAACGCAGCGATGAGTGCGTCACGACTGTTGACGCAACTGAATTAGTTTGTCTTGTGTGTGCGCGTACTTGTGTTGATGAGTTATTCACTGAAAGTCGCTCCTTGTTTCCGTGGACTTCCGATATCTCATGTCAGCAGTTATAATAAACGCTATCAGGCCATCAGCATCACGAGACAGAATGACGGTAGCAGAGACTCGGACGTTATTAGTCGACTGATTGCATATCTCAATTTACATGGCGGAGCCGAACATTACCAGCTGTCGTACGATCGATATTTCCCACCTCATTATCTCTGCTTCAGTACAAGAGAAACATTTGTTTACGACCGCACTTTTCACTTTGATTCGCTGAAGTACATAATCGTGAGTAGGAATACACTAACGTCCCAAAATAATTTGGGACAATAGTTGTTACGAACTACGTGGCAGAGTCACCGTGTGTATTTAAACTTGCCACTGTCAGTTACACTCATACAGATCATTAAATATGAAAACCTATCCAAGCTGCCTGTACTGTCAGAATTACAGAATTTTAATATTTCAATAGTTTTCTCATCATAACGATGTTTATTATAATTTATCAAACAATATTTAGTAATTCTGCTACGTAACATATTTTTTGTTTAAATAAGGTGAGCCTACAGTTATGCTATTCTCTCTTAGTTTATTATAATCCATTATAGCTATTGTACGAAAATTTTAATTTAGTTGAGAATGTCGTTCCTCTTCAATAAAGTGATACAAACTGGTAACGTATTTCCCTGCAAGTACCACCTGTGTTAATTAAATTTACCATTATAAATCAGTCCGGTAATACAGCATTAAACCATTCTGCGTCTGCAAAGAAAAACGTGAAAGTCATAGATCAGTCTTTATGTCATCGCAAGCAACGATACTTTCAGTTCTGCTAGGCTACCTGCCTATATTGAATGCCGTAGCATATTTCGCGAGTACAAGTGATGGTTTTTGCTTCACCATCGAGTTACAGACTATAAAATAGAAGAAATAAACACTTATTTTAATTGTTTTACACCATTTGAAATTTACTTTAAATTGCCTAATAAGTTCTTACTGCCAATTTGTTTTCATAAATGGGATGTAATTTCACAAACACAGGACTTGACACTTGTGTGACTACACTGTCATTTTATTTAGTGTAGGAATCATTTGAAAATAATTTGTCCTACTTGAGGAACTAGCCGTACAGATTTCTGACTCGGCTACACTCTAGCACGCTCGGCAATCTTCACCAATCGGCCGGGTTGGTGTTTATATTAAAATTAAGCTCGACAATTTGATAACGTTGACGTCGATCTTTGGTAATTGAAGACAAACATTTCCAAAAAGAAATACAAATTTTTAAAATCTAACTTTTAACACGAACAGATATTATCATACAAAAAGTTGTGCAATGGGAATGGATGTAGCTTTTTGGACACACTGCATTGCATCGCTAAAAACTCTGTCCAATTAATTAAATCCAGTCACGAATATATGTTGTTAGATGAGCTGAGTATGGAACCAAACCCTGCGTAGTGATGGGTAAAGTCGAATGCAAGCCCTAGCTTCTTGACACAGCTGTTATAGCAGCCGGGAAACGTCACATCATCAGCGACTGTCAGTGTAACAATGTAGTGGAGTCGATAGTTTTAAGAAGCCGAGGATGCTGGCGAAGTTAAGTCTTCTTATGTTTCATTTTCGTTTAAATCTTGTATTTCAGTGATTAGACCGACAAAAGACCAAAGGGTGGACTGATCTGACACGTGCTAAATTTTGCAGGTACTTACATATAAGGCGTGCGCGCGTGTTGGGTGTGTGTGTACCTGCTAAAACTGTAAGAAATGAGACGTAACAATCACGAACTACACCAAGCAAGTAGTTTGGGACGTGATAGGGCGATGTCATGGAACTTACGGTTTACTATATTTATATGATCCACTTCAGATACATTCTTCATGCATATTGTATCGGACCGTCTGAAATTATGTTACAAACAGAGATTATGACATTGACGATGATGATAATGATGTTGGCGATGGTGATTATGAATATGATGATGGTGATGATTATGATGATGAAGAGGGTGATAATGACGGTGATGGTAGTCAATGTGGTGATGATGACGATGTTGATGGCGATGGTGATTATGAATAAGATGTTGGTGATGATGACGGTGATGGTGGTGGTGATAATAGTGATGATGGTGGTGATGACGGTGATGGTGGTGGTGATAATAGTGATGATGGTGGTGATGACGGTGATGGTGGTGGTGATAATAGTGATGATGGTGGTGATAATGGTGATGATGGTGGTGACGATAATGGTGATTATGGTGGTGATGATAATGGTGATGATGGTGGTGACGATAATGGTGATGATGGTGGTGATGATGGTGAAGATGGTGATGATGATGGTGATGGTGGTGGTGATAATAGTGATGATGGTGGTGATGATAATGGTGATGATGGTGGTGATGATAATGGTGATGATGGTGGTGACGATAATGGTGATGGTGGTGATGATGATGGTGAAGATGGTGATGATGATGGTGATGGTGGTGTTTATGGTGATGGTGGTGACGATGACCTATTTTAATAAACCTTGTGATCAAAACTGAATAACTAGAAAATTACAACAGCATTAAATGTTATACAATTAAATTCTCGTTGGTGGTGGTGTTGAAGGTCTAATAGCCCCGTTTACCGCAACACGGAAAATTTAATTGGGAACATAGAGTGTGTTTGCATGTCGCCTACCTTGATACTTGACCTGTTGCTATCGTCCTGCGACCTTACCTTGGCGACAAAGAAAACAAAATGTTGTAAAGCGTGTAATATTGCAGGTCTACGAGTTATCGGCCTATATAAAAGATATTTTTATGTAATATTTTTTTATTAAATTCTAATGGTGACAGTGTATTGGGGGAAGGTATCGCATATAATTTTTTTTACAAGAAATTTAAAATTCAATTAGGGAATTATGAGTTTAATTATAGCCACAAGGTTGAAAGTCGATGGCAGCATAGCTTTGTTTTAACAGTGGTACCCAATCTATATCATATTTGGTCGTGGGTAGAGGCGTAAAATTCTTTTGCATTAATGTTTATTTCTTGTTTGGCCTCTGCCGTATTAGGAAGCGTTTTGGAGCCTGGTTAACTATTGGCTAACACTATAGTTGTATGGTAGTGTTGGTGAATGGTGGGGGGCCTGTAAGAGTGACTTGTATGCCTTATTAGGCTGCGATTGGCTAGCTGAGTAATGCACAGTAGTGGTAACAGGGTCAGGCAAAAAGACCATCGCCAGGAGAGAGAAATCATCGCAACGTTGCCGAGGACGGTCGTGCGAGCGGGCTGCGGCCCAACTAACAAATGAAAAGATAAGGAGTGGCAAATTTACCATGCTGGGCATCACCAGGACCTAAATTGACTATAATTATGTACCAATTTAAAATTTCGGACTAACCTTTATCTACTAAATTTATTGCGCCCGCGCGTGTAGGTCGTTGGTGCGGGATGCTTCGGCATTTCACTTCGTAAATTATAGGCCGCGTGCCGTTTTTTATCTTTCCTTTCAGGCGAGACTTTCTCGAGGATACACTGGTGACAGGAGGAATGTTTTTTTTATGAAGTTGAAAGAACGGAATAAAAACTGTAACGAACTACAACTCTTTCATTTCAAGGGTAACTTAAAACTGATCCTGTAAAATTACCGGCGGAGCTAGTCGTGGCAAATAACTTCACCATTCAGTAAAATGCAGTTAGTTCATCATCGAATATACCCAGCACGCGAGGGCATGGCTGGAAGTGTCGCTGTTCGGCTCCAGTCGAGGAGTCTGAGTTCCGAGGTTGTAAAAACAGGAGTGGAGCGCGACGTGAAAAGCGTATCAAATATCTTTAGTTAAAAGAGATTTACATTTGACGTTTATAAAACATATAGTTTAAAGACTAAAATTATATCGAACAATGAATCTAACAGTAAGCCAATAGCAGGAAAATACCATTAATACATTGCCATATTGTTACCAATATGTGCGATTTTAAAATATTTCATATTTAAAAAGTTTTTAGTTTCAAATATAGTATTAATAACTGCTCTAATTAAATTATTTATTTAGTTATTCTCTAATACGACTTCCCAAATAGTAAGATACAACTTAACCTTTCATTAATAAATTTATATAATTCGGTCAAGACCAATTTAATTACCGAAACAATAGCCTATAAACATGCCATATGTATTGTCATTGACTGTTTCTTACATGCGATAATAGTACGTTATGCCATATGTCATATTGCAATAATTTATATTTATTTGATGGATCAAAATCGGGAAATTTGATACCAATAAATTGATTAACTTTTTTCAGTAGCATTATTTTCCGTCAAAACTAATCATATTTCATAGTCAATTGTCAAATTTAATACATAACTAAGATTTTAAGTTGTAAGTACATATTGTTCATGTTGTCAGACGTTACTTCAATATTTTCATTCGAAATGTTTCTATTTAATTCGTAGTTTTGTTTAACGATTCGTAGTTGTATTGCACTATAGGAATATATGTTACAAATTTTATAATAATTACTAACCTTGTTTTCTCAGTTACTGTTATTGAGTTGATGTTAATATTTGGTTTTAGAAAATACGTTCGTTAAATAATGAAATCCGTTGATTTATAATCGTGAAAAATATTGTATTGTAGCCAAATTATTCCTCTGATGTGGAATTATAATACAACTTAAAAATTTACTGTTAATTATTTAAAAACTTGAACTATTTAGATATTTACTGGTTGTCCCGAAAATACCTTCCGATATTTACAAAGGTTGTACTATGCAACAAAAGAAGACGAAGACATGTTGTGCACTGTTCACCGCGAACGCCTGCTGGCGGCAAGCAGGGGTGGGGGTATGCCTCGAGGGGGCGGGGCGTGTCCATCGACGAGAGTTGGATTGGGGCTGCGAGCAGAGGCAGACGTCGCTTGGGTGGCAAAGGCCAGCCAAAGTTGTACTGCCAGTGGAACAAGGCACGTTTGTTTGTCGAGAAGAAATGGTTCTCTAAACATAGTTGCTGGCAACGCGAGGCGTATCGTGTGAGCGTCTCGGTGAACGAGCTGGCAACGTACTGCTGTATGGTGACTCGAACAGCACGAGAGTCCAGAGAGGAAGCCCTCGACGAGAGAGCGACAAGGAATTGTACCTCTGGGTCTACTAGGTACTGGGTCTTGGAGCCACGGCGCTTGGCTGTTCCCATCGCAAATCGGGTACTCCTTGTCCGTAGGACTTTGGCGAGAAGAGAAACGTCGTGCTCAACGGTAGGCTTCGGGCCAGTTTAAGCACCAGGCCCGGGCGCGGGTTTCTGAAGAGTGAAACAACCTCCCGGGCTCCCATCCCTCACCCCCATATTTAGTCAGACGCGATAGCTAAGTTCAAAGAATGGTGTTAGTACGCTGGAAACTTGACTAACTGTTATTAAACTTTGAAAATCCCAATTTTTGCTTTTGTCTAGCATTGTAGACTACTAAAGAATTCCATCAATACTTACATTAAATGAAGTGCAGAGTTTTACATATGTCTTGCAGTAGCAAAAAAATTGAAAAATAATGAAACTAAGAAATATTATTTATCTAAAAATGAATACAATTTAGTCGATAGCTGAATGGCGTGTACTAGCGACATGAGGTCTGATTGCGAGAGCCACGCGTACGTGTATTTTATCCTGTAATGAATATAACCGACGCAATTAAAAACTTCACGTCCCAGGATCGTTCTGCAAACGTAAAGCGTTCTATATATGTTATTAACTGCAAATAGACTCAATGAGAACCACGTTTGCTATATTTTCGCACATTTTTGTGACATATAAAGGATAATAATTGTATTAGATATAATAAATACGTGCTTGGACGTACCGCACACACAGTACATTTCTACAAGTTAAGAGTCCATTAGAAAATATTATATATTTTATACTGATGTTCTGTTTATGTGCAACGTCCAACACTCTTATATTTAACTCAGTACTTCCAGTAACGTCATTTGATGCCACAATACCGTTAGTACTTATTCACGAATATGAATACTGGAAGTTGTTTTCAAGAACTTTCTAGTAGTGCCATGTGCAATGCCGTTGTGATTTTTGTCAACCACTTACTTGGTAGAAAATCAAAGTTGTCTTGCAACAACGGCAAATTAAATGCTGCAAATTTATTGTTCCAGTAATACATAATACATTTTCGTACATTTAGGGAAGTATATTTAAACAATATGTTATAATGGTTTGTGAAGTCACTTACGGATTAACATTTAAAATTCATGCAAAATAAATAAATTTTATAGAACTATTTTGCCAAACACTCGGTGAATTAAACAAAATTTTCTAGTTAGTAAACAACAAACACTTTGATGTGTACCGAATATTTATCAACGAACTGTCATATAAGCTGTAAATTAGTCCTGTATGAATAATTTTATGAACTGTTATTATAAATGAGGATTTAATTTAAACCTATAAATATTATAACTACATAATTGGTGTGTTCAGCGAAGCTCTTACAACATGGATAAAATCATACATAAAATGGTACCTTAGAAAAAGTAATGAAGTTAACATGTATCATACATTTAAATTTAACAACTATACATTCTATACAATTTTAACTACAGCTCGTGAATTTATTAATAGCTAATGACGCAAAATAAGTGCTTCCAACAATGTTGATTAATTTTGATAAGTCGTTCTGTGTAATTTTCACACAAATTAAAATCACACTACACCTCACATATTTTATTGATTTTATTTAAATAAGGTTGCCCTATTTAATTTAAAACTGCTTCTATTACATATAAATATTACTAGTTGAATTTGTTATGGATTTAAAGAAATCACGTTAAGATTGTAAATTAGACAATTACATATTTTATTCATAGTTAAGAAGTACGTAGCTGTACTAACAGCACCACATATGACGCCAAGGTTCCCAGCAGAGAGAAGAAGGTGCGACGATCCAAGGTGAAGAATCCCCAAGCACTGAAAACTACTGGCTTCTCCAACAACTGCTGGGAAAATACCTGCAGCTCCATCATGGCAGCTGGACTGAGATCTCTCCTGAGACTAAACTTCTGTAGCAGCAACACTGTCTCTTCTGATTTGTCGACTACGTGTTGCGGAATAAATGTTGTGAGTACTATAACTAAGAAAGCACTGGCTGTCCAAATGATAAAAGTGCTTAAGTCAGGCATATTACTGACCTTATTTTCATATGTTGTGCCCATTAGAGCGTCAATAACCAATTTTGCATTATATGTCAGATAACTTATGCTGGATATCACAGTAATCAAAATCAGGAAGCTAAAGTTATTATTGACTAATGCCATAGTTTCGCGAAGATAGTAATTTATAACTCTTATTGGCTTTAACTTGAATGCTACTATGCTGCATTTATTAGACCTGATATAACACAACCTAAAGAGACTGGTCTGTGTGATTTCATGTGATATAGCACTGCCTAAAGTAACTTGTCTGCAAAGATCGTTAATTTCTTTGTTGAGATGAGCTAAAACCTTGGCAATGAACATAAGAATGTCGATATACAAAATAATTCCAAGTTTTAAGATAATATCTGAGAATGAAATCGCAAGAAACCACACGCCAGCTTTGTCGTAAATGAAATAATAGAACTTTGGGAACATGTAAACTTCAAACACTGCAAACAAACAAAGCTGTATGTACAGCCATATACTGACTGCCTGGTATTTCACCCAGGATTGTGCAAGAAGCACTTCGTCAATGTAGCAAATTCTCCTGACTATCTCACTGTGTTGAGAGCTCGCACACGTAACAAGAGTAATAACTGCACACAATGAGGTTACACCAATAGCAAGTACGAAAACAATAATGTTCAAAATATAATTATCCTCTTCCTTAGGCCTTGTATAATAAATAGCCAGGGAACATCCTACAGTGAGCAGAATAGTGTAAGTTACAGTTTGAAAGATGCCTCCAATAGGTGATCTGTAGGAACTTGAGTGGTCACTTGGAAGTCGTTTGATTGGAGCTAGTCCAAAAATCTTCAGCACTTCAACCAACGGCCGTACTGCAGAGTAAAAGCTATTCGGCAAGGAAAATATCTTCATCGTAACGTCAGTTAAAATTATGCATTTGGTGAAGCTAGTATAGTTCGTCGCTTAAAAAAATTATTTCACACAATTTCCACACAGCGCCCAAAACTTTGATACAGTCCCGCAATTCCTACATGAAAATTACTGCACTGTTTGTATAAGCAAGCATATGCATCTATGTTCTAAATGTATTAAATATGTTAATGCTTTGCGAAGGCGCCGTCTGCGGTTACGAAAATGAGAAGAAAGACAGTTAGGTATGTTCATTAAGTTGTGTTCCTGAGTGCTCTTACTTGATTGTTGTTGATTAGACGATGTAGCCTGCGAGTAACAATCACTTAACTAATTACACATCGACCACGCCGACATAATTATTTATTCATAGCCAAGCAGCCACGTAATTTCCTTCCTTCAACCTACAGTTGTAGAGGCATAACAAGTTCTTGTATCTATTGTGTATATGAAAACATTGAAATAAGTATAGCTTTTCGAAATTGTTGTTCCTTATGTAAATAACAAATAACTATAAGGCAATGTTAAGTGCCTGGAAATATATTTACGAACAGTCATCTTATTAGCACATTGGATACAGCCTTGTGATTAAAATTGTGATATTTCACTCGAATATACTTAGAAAGTTGAAATACGTATTATGATAATGCCTGAAAACATCAGGAATGTAAAATAAATTAACAACACATATATCAAATACTCATAGCATTTAATTAATATAACGGAAATGATTCCATAAAACATTTCAACTGTTTGTCCCCTAAATATTCGTTTTTACTCGACAGACTTACTTGTTTCCGTAAGCCATCCTCGTCTATCGTACTAGTCATTTTCCTCACTACAAGCGACAAAACATAATTTCATACATTTTTACATCACTCGAAGTTATCATTGTATTTCCAAACCCTATTTAATTCGGGGATTATCAAATCAATTGCTGCAAATTATTTTTTATATATACTACAAAATGATCACTCTCACGTCTTGTTATGACAGTCAGTGTTGCCAATGAATATTCTGACATTTGTTACAAATAGCACGGTAGTCGTTCGACTAATCTACTGACTTTGTTTCTGTAGTAGATACTTACGTCCAACTGATGTCATCTGTTAAGCATCATACGCCAAGTACAACAGTCTGGAATATAATACATGATTACAAACATTTTAAATTTCCTTAAGTATATCAAACTGTTGATAAAGTAACTATTAATTAAGTTATTTTATTATTTTTTCAATTGTATGTATTATTGTTATAAAAATAAATTTCAACGAATGTGTAAGGCATACGGTTTTTACGCAAATAAACAATTCCTCCAAGCGTGGTGGATCAGTGGTGAAACGCTAGCCTCGATGTTTGGGAGGATCCGGGGGCACTCCTCGGATCTGGCCATCCTCATTTCAGGTTATAAGGATTTTACGAAGTAACTTCAGGTGAATTTTGGGACGGTTGCTTAAAAAAGCCCTGGCTGACTCCTGCCTCCGTCAAGGGCCCATGCTGTACGAGAGCACGTTAACGTGACCAAATAAATACAATTATTGGTTACACGTTAGTTGCATTAACAAAATCATATGAACTTCTCTCACTTAAATTCGAATAATCTATCATTTTGCTTATGTTATTAAAGTGTATAATCCTTTCCTATACGCAAGATAAATGTTCGATTTTACTTTTTTTACGTAACAATTAATTTCAGTACCCTACGTTGTATTTAGCAATGAAGCGTGGGGTATGAAGAACTTAAATGAAGAATCTCCAAATGGTAAAACTAGTTGACTCGTAGATACCTGCTGGTAACATGGTGGCCATACTGAGTGATCTCCTATCTCTTAAATTCTGATGATGCCATTTTAGCATTGTCAGATATTTTATGAAAAAAAAAAAAAAACAAGCAAGCAAAAGCAAGCAAGCAGGCAAGCAAGCAAAAGCAAGCAGGCAAGCAAATAAAAGCAAGCAGGCAAAAGCAAGCAGGCAAGAAAGCAAGCACCCGAGTCTAATTGAATCATGAGTTTATCGGATTTGCATGTCTCAGATATGTAAATATAATAATTAAAGGTAAATATCAAGTTTAGCTACTCATGCGAAAACTAACAAAGAAATTGCAAAAATTTACTATTTATGATTAATTACATTAAATAGTAACAGAAGTTAGTAGTCGCGATTAGTAAGTATGTCTACATTTTACTAATTCGATAGTGGGGTGGGGTACGAAGATCAGGGAAATTGTGGGGTAAAAATACGTAAAATATTTATAATTAGTACCTGAAATACACTGTTCACGATTAATCTTACGTAATTACAACTAGGAAAACATGCACGAGCACCGAAAAAGCCTACTTTATAAAACTCGATATTGGGGAGGGCTATGAAGATAAGGGAAGTTGTGAGGTAAAAATACGCATATTAATAATAATAATAATAATAATAAACAGCTGATCTATTTTAAAATTAATTTCAATGAAATATAACCGAAATAAATAGCCGCCAGTAATAAAAAGGTGTATAACGATAAAGGAATGTTAAAATCTGGGAAATCGCGAACGCAAAATATTAGATAGTAATAAGCACGTAAATACAAAATAGCAAAATCTATATTAACTTGGTTAAAGCACGATTTGAAAGAAAAATAATTTAAATGTCGTATACTTAAAGGGTTGCCCAAACAAATGTATGTTTTATTTAACAATATACGTATAGCCTCATTAACCACGTCATTTGGTTAAAACAACAATCATATTTCAAAGAAATAATTTGGTTGTAACAAACCATACAGTTGTTTGCAAGTATTGAAATATACCATTTGGTTGTTTCAAACAAATTTCGCTTGATTTTATAACATTTTTTCTCAGTGTGGTAGCATTAGCAACACCTTTCAGGTAGTTGTAGTCACCATGGCTTACGTACGTCACTTTTTGATCACACTCTGTCTCGCGTTATAATACTGCTTGGGATTAAGTAGTTTTTCAATGCCTTCAACAATTCAAATTGCTGTCGCTGATACCTAGAGACTAGTCACTCCTAGGCTGACTATTCGCTGACGCAGTGATACTACATAATTAGGCCTACATTTAGTTGCTTATTTTTATTGGCTCAACTCCCTCTAGGTGATGTGAAATTAGCCAACAGTCAACTGTAAATATGACACGTGCCTACAGTTGTTGGAGGTATTGCTTGGCCTGAGAGAAATCGCGGATTTTTTACGTAAATGCTGATAACTTAACTGTAATTTATGTTTCATGGAACTAAAAATCAGCGTGCGCTTTTTTTTAAAAGGTAAGAATTGAAAACATTTTATACTCATGATTGTCAGTTATTACCGTTTATTATTGGCGTGAATTATTTTGAAAACATTTCGTGACAATACACTTACCGTTTTTATCTAATTTGTACACATAAGTTTTTAGCTATTTCCGTAGATGTCTGTTATCATGAATCGTTTTGCGAAGGTAAAGTCAATTTAATTTTTATTTAAACTGACTAGGCTTCCTTTGATATTGTAAAAAGGAACTGTGGGTAACATGCATGATATAAAAATAATAAGGGGTTAACTAAAGCGAACAAACTTCTTTAAGTTTTAATAACTTGTATTTATCATAATAGAAACAGTTCTACAAGCTTTTCCATGTGTCATTAACTTTATATACGTTGCTAGCGTTCTTGTTTAACAAGCAACGTTTAACGCTACATTTTCTAAACATGTCGTAGCCACACACCGCCCAAACAATACACGGCAGCAAACCAGTGTCAACAATAATAACAGCATTTGGACGTACAGTACATACAAAATAAGGGATAGAGGCAGTTAAGTACGATCAGTACCAATCATTTTGGAGTAATCGAACGGTTGCATTTAATTTGACCCACAAAATCTCTATAACATTTTATACTTATATAACTTATATACTATAATTTCTTATACTGTACCTGTGACCATCCGTAGAAAAAATTACTTTCTTCCACAGAAAAATTACTAGTCAAAAACCAAGTAAGGAGGAGAATGTGTGACAATTTGGTAATACTTAAAAAGGTATTATCTGTGTCATGTCAGACAGGAAATGTTTATAAAGCATATGCTGTATGGAACTTACGGCGAACATTTAAGAGTTCTTTGTTGGTAGGTACTGTTCCACCTTAACTATTGATTTCTTGAGAATTTGTTATTTCATATTTTAGGTTAATATATTGTATAAATTAGTACCGTGCTGTTGACAACAGAATTCGTAAATTGACTGACAATTTGCCGCTCGCTTTCAAAAAATAGTACAAAATTTTGTTTTCGAAGTGTACTAGACAACCAAACACTAGAATAACATATGTGAACAACAATAAAAGAAAATCGCACCTCTAGGCTCCTACCTCTGGGGGCAGAATGACACTTATATAGATATCCTTACTTTTAGTGGTTATGAGGCAAATATTGAGCTAGCAACAGTTTGTACTGGTGCCTATGTGATCCCATACTATGACTACATATGTCATGTTCTGATTACACGAAATTGTGTGTCACCATGTCCAGCTCTAACCTTAACATTTTTCCTATCTACTCTCACGAAAGCTACGAAGACACAAATGTATATATTTTTGATAAGTACTTTCCAGAGACACGGTAATTTCGCGAATTCATTTGAAGGGATGATAGACTGTAAACTCCTGTACACGTGAATTACATTAGCTATTTACTCGCTATTTTTTTTAAATAGTTCTCAAGTATTCTGAACTAATAATAGCAGACAGACATGTAAACACTAGAAGACTCTCTGGTTACCTTGTCACATGTACAACTGGCCACTCACTGGAGCAGCAGGCAATGTACAAGTAGCAGAGGACAGAATATGCACAGGACTGTGGAGTCCAGCCTGATGGTCGTTGAACCCACGAAGTATCCGTGTCTCTAGGAATTTCCTTTAGAATTCATTGTCTTTAAAACTAAAGACCTAAAATACTGGAAAATTTATGTTAATTTTACAAACATTTAGTTCGAGTAATCTAGTTAATTCGTTTTCAAGAAACGTAATGTAGGGCATCAATAGTGACGTTCCAATTTCGTTTTAGTATCTGACAACAGACTAGACTCCAAATTACTATATACTCAACTGACTTCTGATGTTGTCCATCAGTTTGTGTGTCACGTTTTGAAAGACTTTTTACCGATAATTATGGCTAGGAATATTTCGCGAGTTCAACAACCAACATGTTATAGGTCATTATCCTGTGTATACCGATGCCCTACCATTTGTCCATTACCTGCTACTCATTCAGACAGCAGACAATGAACGAATAGACGGGGCTTGAGTATGCATAGGACATTGGATTCTATCATGCTGGTCATTGAACTCGCGAATTTTTCCTAGCTCTACCGATAATGTACGGTGAACAGTATAATGCTCACTATCTTGTAATGTCACGTAATATTAGAGGTACGTCAATTTTGCGGATTCATCTGGCAGTAGCCTAGATTGCTCAGTCCTGTACACGCTCTAGATACAGTCGATTATTCATTGGCTTACAACATTACAAGCGATAGCTCTATGAATCATTTCCTTATTTACTACTGGCTTGCAGTAGTCAAATGCGTTTCGTGACAGCCGCCACCTAATCACACGCGTGGTTATGAAGTATATATTTTTGGCGTTCAGCCTGACCTGGAATGTATTTGCGAAATTGAACCTCTACGTATTATGTTCGGGTCAGTATATGTATGCCAGTGGATTCTAGCATGAGGCTTGCAGGTCTCTATAGACATATCTCACTTGTCTCATTCTTATAGACCAGGAAATGTCGCAGGTTCAACGACGAGCCGGCTAAACTCCACAGCCCTGTGTACACTCCGTCCTCAGCTAAGCGTAAAGCTGCTGCTCCAGTGAGCGTCTGATAAGGTGGTGTAGGTGACAGTGAGTGTTTTCATGCAGGTATGTTATTGGTTCACAGATATCGAGGAAGAGTTACCCAACACTCACACAATCACGAAAGTAATTAACTGTAAAAGAGTTTTTGAAATTCAACGTTTACTCAAAAGAACTCGCGAAATTTCCGTGTCTCTGCTCTCACGAATCGGAAACAACAAACATTCAGCCTTTATCTTTCTCCTTCCATTCAGCATTACTGACATTGAGTTGTTTAATACGTTAGATGCACAGTAAACTGGAATATGCTATGTGTTTCGCAAACTCTCTTCAGTCTCAGTTTTTTCTGAAACGTTAGTATACACGCGGTACTGATAGCTTGTGAACAATTGTCGTGTAAGTAACGGTTTTTATTTCAGAGAACAGGGAAATAACTAGGGAAAAGTGACTTTCTCGTCAGTTGGTCGAGGTCAAACCCATTAATAAGTCAGGCAAAGAACTATTTGACTGTTAAACATGGTCGGACCTCTGATACACTCCAACGATATCACGGCGCGATG
The DNA here is from genome assembly GCA_003012365.1 of Medauroidea extradentata. Taxonomy (NCBI): domain Eukaryota; kingdom Metazoa; phylum Arthropoda; class Insecta; order Phasmatodea; family Phasmatidae; genus Medauroidea; species Medauroidea extradentata. The sequence continues at coordinate 56,882 of PNEQ01028391.1, forward strand.
AGCTGATAGCATTTGTCTAATCGGCTATGAAAATGAAAAGTGCTGTCAGGACGAAAAAACAAAGGGGCTGTCACGGAAGTAACACGCTAACACATGAACGAAAATCGAACGTGTAGTTGTAGAAGAATCAGGACACACATTTAGCTACAACACCCCGTGGCGTTAGTTATCAGAACGAATTCCGGAAGGTTCCTATACTTACCAGTTGCAAGGTATCTTTGATTTACTGCTTACTGTTATTGGACGTTTGCCGAATGATGTGATGTCTGCAATTCCGATGAGGTCTCAAATAGACGTTGGCAGAGTAAAATCACTTAAGGTCTCCTCAAAGTATCTATAGCAGCTTTTCTTAAGACTGTTGCACATTAAATATTTATGAAATAGAATGCTAGACGATTTTGATTGCTCTTACGATGTACGTTCCACGAATAAAATTACAAGATCACTACTTAAAGTCCAATTCAAAATATAATAGTAGAAAAATACAGCTTCACACATAATAATTATTTTTTACGCCTGTTCCAGTGTCAACCATATCTGTCCCTCTTTTATGCTTACAGCTGGTGAAAGGCATCGGGCAAGTATTTCTCATGAAGACTGTAGGATTTCACCCACAAAGATAAGAGTATAAAATTAATTCCTTACCGTTTTGTGGAAACTATGCTTGCAATATAGCAAAAAATCACATGTGGATAAATTTTTGGTCGTAAAATATGCTCAAATAGATTTCATTTAAATTATGCGAATTAAATATACTGAACCATATATATGTAAAATGTAGTTGTGTCGAAGCAAATGCTGTTGAGGTCATGGAAAACAATTTACTTAACTCAACGTCCAGTACTGCCAATTAAAAAAAAAATACGACACAATAATGAGGCGAAACAAAAAGGCAGTATCAGGCACGATCGTGTCGCTTGTTGTTTTTCTGTTCGTGTCTGATATAATACTGGTTTTGTTTTGCCTCATTAATGTGCCATATGCTTATTTTGTGTGTCATATATTTGTTTCGTTTGTCCCTATGCCAAAGCGAACCTCAATCCTGAGTTATCTGCCTTGGAGGTCTTGAGTTTTTATTTTGATCTTTGATTTTTTTATTATTACTATTTCTTCTGTTTGACCTTGTTTTATTTGACCCGATTCCATTTATTTAATTTTATGTTGTGTATGTATTCTACTGACTAAGCATACACTGCTTATTTATGTTTTTCTGTTATCTTTAGTTTTCTTTGACAGACATCTATTTCGCAATGGAGTATGTCCAAGAAACTAAATCCAGTAACAAGGTCAGTGTTGCACCGAAGATATTTTTTCCAGCTGTACGTTGCGTACATTTTACTATAAATTACTTGAAGCATATCTGCGAGAGTTATAAAGTGAAAAAGTGTAGTCTTCAGCGAAGAATACAGTTTCTGTCTCACAAATGTAATGTTGGTCGTCGTTTGTGAGTCTGGAAGCTATTGTACAATTTCACGCATTCCCTTCTGTTGTGTTTGACAGTAGAATCTATTAAAGTAATAGTTCTATGACATTTCCACAGGGCATCCAAACACAAGTTATCATTCAAAAAAGTCTTTGTTTCGTAACAATTTGGTATAATTTCTTGGTCAGCTCACTCCCCCGGTCTGAACTCAATTTTCTAGGAATTTGCGGGACAAGTTTATGTACTTTGAATACCTTCTTCTATTTACACTTATTTCAAAATAAAAGCACACTGAGGACGGACATCAAAAATACTATATCCGTGATCCCCCAACAAATTATTCGGTTCCCTAGGATATCATTAACATGTCGCATTTCAAATAGAACATTCAACAGCATTTCCTGTCACCGAAGATTTGTATGTACGCGTTGATTTCACTAATTTTCTGTGAACCTACTTGCTTGTTTATGCATGTGAGTGTACTATTTAGTGAACATTTACTTAAAGACTTGTATTTACTGTGCAAGATGTTTGTATTAATAAACGTCGCTCTCAAATACTAAAAAATATGAAAATGTCATAAAAACGATGAGTAACTTAGAGAGAATACATATGTTTTAGAAATGTTTTCTTTCTGTCAATAGTAAAAGTTATATGTTAAAATTGTTTTTTTTTTATTTCAATACTCATATAGCAAGAACGTGGCAATAATGTTTTATGGTTTTGTTTATGTTTCTAGGTTGTCAACCAATACAAGACATGCATATTGATTCCGTTCTGTTGATGTATTTTATTTTGATGTTAAACTTCAGAACATGTAGTTTCAGTTACGTATACAAGCAGAATCAAGAGATGCTCACACCTAGGTACATTGAAGACATGGCAACTGCTACTTCGAACATTATGTTTAAGCTTTCCAAAACTTATGATGGCCTCATTCTCACAGTGGATAATGATGTTCATACGGCAGAAATATCAAATAAATTACTTACGAAGTTCACCGCAGTCGAATTCACCCCACTTATAGTTTTTGGAATGTTTAGCGATAACAAGTACATTGCCCACACAAAACTCGCTACGAAATATTCTACTAATATTCGCAAAAATGCATTTGTCGTTATTTTCAACAAGTGCAACAAAGAACAATTATTGAAAACAATTTTAGCAACCCATTCTCGACTGGATATATGGGACAGTAAACTACCCTTTATTTTTGTAATAGGAAACATATTGGACAGAAATGAGAACATGAATAATTTCGTTAAAAAGTTGTGGACTGATTATGAAATACTGAATTTTGTTTTACTGTATTCGACAACTGAATACAAACCATCCAACTCAAATTCTAGTTACAAATTAAGAGTTGTTACAATGAATCCATTTGTCAACAGTGGTGAAGTGATACATGACACATACAACACGAGAAGTATACTACCTTTGAGCAATGATAAACTTGATATGTTTGGGTTTCCTTTGTTTGTAAATATACATTCTGAGCCACCTTTTGGATATGCAGAAAAAGACTGCCAAAACCAGGTAACTTACGGAGGGTTTTATGGTCTCATGCTGGCAACAATAAAAGAGCAATTAAATGTTACAAATGTTATTAACGATTTAAGTATGTCATATTACAACACGTCAAGATGGTTAATGCCTTTTAGAAAATTTATAGAACCAGATTTTAATGGGACACTTCATTATGTGACAACATATAACGTGAAATTATTGACATATCCATTTCAGCTTGAAAGAATTGTTGTTATTGTTCCAAAAGCGAATCAACTGCCAAGGTTCATGAATATAATTTTACCTTTTAGTTACGGAACGTGGATTGCATATTTTACTTTATGTTGTATTCTAGTGCTTGCATGGAAATTTATTTTTATTTATTCTCCAAAGAAGCTTATTTCATCGGGACATGTATTGGAAGCAATACGTACTATTATAAGTGGTACGTACCGAAATAACAGCAGAATCCTGTCTTTCAGAATTTTATTCTTATTTCTTTCCTTACACAACTTACTGGTTAATAATTCTTACAGTGGTATGCTCACAAGCTTCTTAACAAAACCACTTCACTACGTGGACATCAATACACTAGATGAGTTCCTAGAAAATAACTTGAAGTTTGGGACTAAAACCCAAATAGAAAAGGTTAAAAAAGATTCATTACACTCTGATTTAAAAGACCCGTTGACTGCTGCTATGTTAGATAATATAGTTATTATTGACAGTGTCGAAGAAGGATTGCGCATGGCCGTTAACTATAGGAACATCGGAGTTGTCACGAAGAAAGTTCAGGCTCAATACTATATGAACAAAGTAGAGTTTAATAGAGGTGGGAGTCCAATGCTGCATATAATGGAACTTACCGTAATGTTTCTAACGTTCGGCTTTGCATTTCGCAGAAACTTTCCTTTAGCAGGTCACATAAACATTTTAGCGAGTAGATTATGTGAATCAGGTATTAAAGACAATTCAATAACCAATGTGATTGAAACTTCTGCAGTGGACTTTTTGAGAATGCGAAAAGATCATGTTGTGATACCTTTGTCTTTAAAACATATTCAGGCCGGTTATTATATATTAATAGTAGGTCTTATGTTAAGCGTGGCTGTTTTCTTCGCAGAAATCGCATATATTTCCCGTGGCAGAGATATTAGACGCAGACGTTTAACACCTAAAACATTAATTTTTGACATAAGGAGTATTAAATTGTAAAATAAAACTCTATTTTAGCCTCAGCGAGTAAGCTTTAATTTTTGACAAACACGCGGAAACGTTTACTCGGAACGACACATCAGTTAAAATGTTACCAAAAATAATACTTACTGCTCAAAATAAGTTATGTATGAATTGATTTTGGATGGAAGCGTATAGATAACATATTTCGGGATTGTGTAATGAATACATTCTCCACATGAAACAGCAACACACACCGTACTATACATAAAAATTTCTGCCCGAAGCAGTAGTTGAAAGATATTTAATAATTTATCTCACGATACATGGGTTATGCAAAACTTGTACGAGTGTTATATCTGGTCGTATATATTTAACGTGCAATACATAATATGTTAATGACATTGCGTACACCACATATACAAACGAGGTTTGGTAGTGAAATAGTCATCTAACCACATTTGTTTGTCAACACTTATTTTCTGAAATAAATTATGCAAGTTTGTTAATACCAGTAAATTTTTTTTGCTTTCGTCAATACGTTTTATTTTAATTTAATTACCTAGTTCACTTGGCGTAGAAGCTGTAAGTAATGGATTATACACAAATTCAGTCGTATAAATTGGTTTTATAAGCCAGACTACATGCATAATCCCAACAATGATCAGGGCCCTATATACGAGGATACTATAGTCTCCAGATTTTCGCATGTGCGGATATAGCGATTGGCCGGCGGATTTTCTAGAAGAAGTCCAATTATAAATTACTGTTAAGCGCTGACCAAAATATATTCTACATTAATTCGCAGATGATCGATGCGTGGTTAACAAACCATGACGTTTCTCATGTCGATTATTTTACATCCGTTACCCGCCTATTTTATAGAAAAAAAGTTAAAAGTATCGATCGCACGAAAACTTAGAGGTTCACATTTGAAATAAATTTATTTCGCAGACACATGTAAACCCTCTTTTTATCCCCCTTTATCTATGAACTATGTCACTTGTCCAAAGTATTAATATTCATCAATAATTATTTACGAATTAAATTGTGAAATGTATATAAATGGCAATTCGTCTTAATTTTTCTGAAGGATTAGTAAATGTGAATTTGGGAATGTCATAGTGGGTAAGTTTTTAGGTCTCTGCCTAATTAGCACCAAGCTACGAAGTTTGAATCAGGGATTAACGAGAAAATAATTACTTCTCATTGCATAGAATTTTCAGGTTAACACTCCCACAAGAAAAATCAATCTAATTAAATTTTGTTAAGAAATATTGCAATAGAAAAATATTTTGGAAAATGTTACTACTGCATGTTTTATCATAATAATTTATATTTTAACAAACGATTGGTTTAAATTAATGACTTAACTTTTAAATATAAAAACTTTCTGGTTGAAGCTACTTTTCTTAAAACGTTTAAGATAGATTTTTTCTTTTATATTTCAAAGAGTTTCACTTAATGTTGTTCAGTAGATATACGTTTTTATTGATGCTGTATTTAAAATCCTTGGTTGTGAGTTACGTCGCCAGAGCCCATTACTGTATGGTTCAAATTAATAGACATATACATATATGTATTTAACTCTTCTAAACATTCTCGTTTTTGTGTGTCGCTCGTATAGTTGTATGTGATGTGTATTTAGATTATAATTTTTTTTGTATACCGATTATTTATACTCGTACAAACAGCTTATCATTTGTAATATTGTAACTTGGGTTTGCTGTCTATCATAGTGTATGGTTTATCTTAAAATAGAATACGTAATTTATACTGGAACAGATTACTGTGTTAAGTAGGCAACAATAAGTGTAATGATCTCAAGATGATTTTCGCATAAAGTGTTTTATACAGCAGCTTTGTTTAATATTGTTGAAATCCAAAAAAAAAGTATGTATAATGGATTTGGATTTCTTTGCACCTATGACACCGTTAAAATGTTTACGTTTGTTGTATTTATGCTTAAAATTTGGAGCATATGTGCGTACCGGTTTAACTATCCTGTTTTATGTGTTTTTTGTGTACAAGACTGCGATGTATTAAACAAAAATTATTGTTTTACTAAACAAAACGCAAAAACTAGTTACGTTGTCCTGCTTTACTGTCAGTCGTGTGTGTTTTTTTTATCTCATTTCAGAACTACACAATCAATATGATAATAAAAGTACGAAGAGCAAATAAATTCAAACCCCAGAATGTGGTATCACTGTTCAAGGACTGTTCTCAGCTTATGGTCATGCACTTTATTTTCTACAGTTATGCAATAAATATTTGTTTAAGCATAATCAAGAGTGAATATCAACATTCTGTCTGATAGTTTCGTTTGAAACAGTTTTTTTAAGTGATAGTTAATTTTCTCAAAGCAAGAAATTATACGGTTTCTGCTAATAAGGCAATTAACAAGAATTTCGTTAATTAAATAGTTAGCTAAAACCATAGTATTAAATGCCTTGACAAAATCAGCCAACTTGCAGAAGACCACTTCAAACACAACTGCAAGACAGATTTTTGAAATATGTTCTAGTTTTGGAGTAAATAGTTAATATCGAAACTAGAGAGAATGGCCTTAAACTAATATATATTTTTCAAGGCTATCCTAAAGGTCAGTAAATCAGCTAACTTTACCGGTATCTGATATTGACCAAATAAGTGAAATAAATTACACGGATACAACCCACGTGAAGCTAAAAAATATATAAATAAATAAACAATAACACGTGTTATCGCTACAATGTTGGCCGACATATGCGTTACATAACGGTTGCGTATCTTAAGAATAGTGAATCATGATAATTCTCTAGGAGATCACATCGCTGATAAATCACAGATCTTTAGACTTTCGGTAAAGTAACATCTGCAAACGGAGAATGTCTTACAAACAAGACCGGGACATCACATATGAAAGTGAATTTTACACGTGTAAATATGTGAGAATAAAATATCTAACTTTGTAAATATTTTTTAAAGTAATATAATGTACGGTGCGCAAAGCGTACAAAGAAAATCGTAGGCGACATCCTTGCCCTCCATCAAAACCGTTATTTTTTTTTCTCACTCATAAAATAAACATTCAACAGTAAATACTGAGTAAGTTCCTAAGAATTTGAAGTTATCTTTGCGAAATAGTGCAAAATTTAGATAATGGATGGATATATAATATAATAATGAAATTCTGGTAATATATGTGAAACGGTATAGGCCTATTGGTAAGCAGCAAATTTAACAGATTATCGGCAAGAGGACGGAACCAGAAGTTCCAACCTACTTGAAACAGGGAATGTACCCGCCATTACATATATTGAGGAATCATACCAAGCCCGCTTCTAGATGGATTAAGAAGAGCCGTGTTAAACAGAAATCACCCTTGCCATACCAGAATTTAACCTGAACCCTATTGCAAGAAATTTCAGTATTTTACGACTGTATACGTTACAGTTGAACTGTGTAGTGGAGAGAAATGATATTTGAGCCACAAATAAAAAAACCCTCGGTGAAATGGATTACATAAAATGTATTGATAGACTATTTGTATTTGTATATCGGTAAAACGAAGGTAATATTTATAAAGCTACATTATCAATATCAAGTTGGCTTGTGCTAGCAAAATCAGGTTTTAAATCGTCTACTCCTAACATTGTCGGTTGCTGGATATCGCAATACTTGTTTCTTACGGAATACAAGTTACTCAGTTTCTCCTGGCCCAATTTTTTTTCTGGTGAGTCAACGAACACATGAATTTGGAAATAATTGTGTATAATGTGTTTGTTTATACATTGTCCCTCTTTTTGGGGGTATGCGATAAAATCTCTCCAGCGATCGTTTGCTATAGGATCAACATCGAGGTTTACAATACAGCTAACAGTAAACACGCAGAATAATCTACCCCGACTACACTAATGAGATGATAGCGCCCACTTAAATACTGCTAACAACAGTGTAAATACACCGAGCCAGTCACGGAAGGTACTCAAGGACACATACACGAATACATGAGGTAGCTGCATGGATTCAAACGTTGGCCTCGCGTTGCTAAAATTATCTCTTTCCAAGCAACAGTCAGAAATCGAAGTAGTTATTCTTATTTCGTATTGTAACCTAAACGCTGCTTGTCACACAAGAATATACAAGAGAATCAACGCTGGTATATCGGATCTGATGCAATTGTACAGTAATATCAATATTCTGAAGAAATAAGCAATTAGGTACCTGATGACGGAAATTAAATGGATGCTATTGTATTTTGTTTTCCAAACCAGCTTCACACGATGCCAATTCCATAGACGTTTAAATACCCTAATTCTGGTAGCATTCCTACTTCCGTTCTAGCCCTTCCAAGGAGTCTGGCTCTGGGTAAACCAGATTTCATACGTCATAGATCATTAATGGTCTATTTTTCTGTTAACATTTTTGTTGGTTTTCTACACAGAAACCTCTATGCTCTGTGTTGGTCACATCATAATCTTTTTATCTTTTTACATCGATTCTGCTCAAAACGACGTCAAAATGACTAAATCATACAAATGACTAACTTTAATTCATTATGAAGGTTTGCTAGACCGTAAGCTCTTTCTTTATTTTTTACTGCAGTAATGTATATTCTTTCATTTCCGCTACCGTTCCTCATCCTTTTTAACTAAATCCGTCTCCTCTTTCATGACAATCGTGGTTAAAAAAAGCTGCAGCGCACAATTTTCTCCGTCGCGCGTGTCCGTGATGTAAAAATGTTTAAAAATAGAAAATACTTTTGAAATAATTTTTTGTTACTACCACACTAATAAGGTGAATATGTACAATGAGGAACGAGCCATTTTTTTTCTTTACATATTGTCTCAGAAACTTACACGCCCAGTGAGTGGTAGATAACAGAAATTAGACGTCGAGAGAGGTGAGATAAACTCTGTGACAATAATTCTACGAATAATTTAAGAATATAAGCGTAAGTCCAGTGACTATTAACAGTCGAATCCTTACTTTCAGTTTATTGTCTAGGTCGTTAACGCCCCCTCTACAGCAAGAGTTCCTAAACACTTGACGATTCAACTAACATAGTGGCTGAAAATATAATTGTTCTAAAATATAACAAATTTAAAGTGATAACTTGGAGATGTTCAGCTGGAGGCAAGGAATAGATTAATTATATTGATTAGCAAATATTTCATTTGTCGTTTAATTATTTAAGCATATTTCCTTTACCAACAAGTAGCAATAGACTAAACTGAAATACTTACTTAATTGGAAGCATAATACAATATTTTACTCGACTAATTACATATAAAATTAGTTCTGTATTGTTGAAAATATTCAATCGTATCTTATTATTTAATTTTGAGTTTCAAATAATCGTTTTTATTTAGTACAAAAATTCAGGTACGTCAGCCAGTATCCCAAACTACAGTATTGTTACAAGTTTAAGACAAAAACTGTATATGTGAGCAATTCCCACGAGTTCTTCTGGGATAGAGGTCTTATAATTAGAAATAAAAGAGTTGAATTAAGTTATTGATTTACTAGCTCACAAAGCTTACAACAACACAAAACAGCAATCAACTATAACTTTCACAACACAATTAGTCATGCACACAATTGCTCACGTGTCACAGACACGTTAATTAACTTTGAAAATTAAAGCACAAAAAATGTCTACCATCAATTAACTAAACAGTACAAATCACAATATAATTCAGTCATATATCCAATCAACAGTCTCTCAAATAGTGACAGTGTACAACTTTAATAGTCCGCAGTAGTGATGAATCGCCGTGTGCTGCGCAGCACCCTGAGTGCACCGCTGTTTTCACTCTTGAGGTCTTCGGTTCGACTCCCGTCGCGTACCTCCTTCTTCGTCCGTCAACCCGCCGCAGCAGTCCTCACTCTAAATCAAAATCAGTGGAAAACCACTGATTTGCAGTGGAATTCCACTACTTGAATCAGTGAAAATGGCTCCACTTAGAATCAGTGAAAAACCACTGATAGCCTCAGAGGTATAAATTCACTGATAACAATAGTGAATAAAATAATTAACCAGTAATTAAAAAACCACTGATTCGACAGTGACACTATTAAAAAAAACTGATGAATCGGTGAAGGCATCAGTTCATATTATATCAAATTAGTGAACGAAAATTCACTGATTCATCAGTGTAAAACTAAAAAATTAACTGACAAATCAGTATATGTGTCATTAAATTAGTGAATTCAGATTCACTGATTCGTCAGTGACAGTTGGACTATGTAACTGACAAATTAGTGAAGTTAGCAGTACGTATTACACCCAATCAGTGAACCATAATTCACTGATTTTTCAGTTAATACTAAAATTTTCACTGATAGGACAGAAATTGTTTCATTCAATCAGCAAATTCAAATTCTCTGATTTCGTCAGTTGAGGCCATACTGTTTTATTAACAAATTAGTGAAGTTATCGGTAAATACTACAGATACAGCAACAACTGTACCTTTTCAGTAGACTTAAATACTTATTTTTCAAAGAATTAAAATGCACAGCTTAAGGTAAGCAGAAGATCAACACCTGCATTCAAATATACTTTATATAATTAGTAGATCTGATCTAACTATTTCCTTAGTTGAAACTCTTCAACTTACAATAGTAATTTGTGAAAAAATAGCTGACATATGTGAGTTTTTTCATGTAAATAATTTATCCATTAACATTTTAAAGTTCCATATATTTTTTTTTTGCTGAACACACCATCAGTACTTGCAGCTCATATTCACTTTAACTGATGAATAGAGTACACAAGATTCATTTAAACCTAGTATTTACCAAAACAATATAGTAAACACACCAATCATATAGCAGTGTGCCAGATAGTTAGATGTTTATGTATCGCTTGTGGAAGCAATTCCACTTATTGTGTCACAATTATAATAATTCATACTAACCGTTGTGTAATCTGTACCTATATCAAACTAGGAATCAGCATATTTTCTTGCTCCAAACTGGTATTTAACAAAAATTTTTGCAAATATATTTTCTGTTAACAATTTCAAGTGAATTACACAAATCTAATGAAAATTTCTATATTTTTGTGCATCACAAACGCAAGTATGTAACTTATTGTATAAAGAAAAAGAATTAAGCGAGCTACACAAACATTGGAAAATCTCCATGAACTGAATTAATAGGAGTTTTACATGCATGAAACTAGAGACTGTTATAAGCTTGAAAGGAAAATGTTTATATTTAATGTAACATGATAAAACCAGTGAAATAAAAGTGTCACAACCCAGATTAGTATTGCATGGTTTTATTATATTAGTAGTTTCGAGGTAGTACATGTACCATAAATCATTCCACCTATATTCAATTTCATTAGAACTGCCATGCACACACCCATTGCAATGACTTCTTTGGCATATTCATAAATTTGAAAAAATCACATTTTTCAATTTGCAAACTTCACAATTGCATTATACAGCCATAAACGTTTTATGTAGCAAGATATCAAGGGAAAAAATGCAAAACTGTGTTCAGCAATTAATGTGCCATGTATTATATCACACAGAATATTAATTTTTGCACCACATCAACTTTATGCAACTTTCAGATTTGTCGAAGCTTCATACAGACACTGACAATGTTTAGAAGAATTAACAAATATTCCTGCAACCGAAAGAACACTTTGTATTTGTAGTAGTAGTACAAATATTGTTTTTATAAATGCACATATCAAATGCTGCAAATTAAATATCATATAGCAGAATATGTGGAGTCAATTACCTAAAGCATTTTCAACTGCTCTCTACATTGTGTATTTTCCAGCAAGCACGTTATTTTTAAGTAATGTGTACATACTTAAATACTTGTTTATTACAGAAAAATGTAGCCACAGTACTCGCCTATTACACATTCCAAACACAAACATTCTTAGATGTTTCTATGAATTATTTTCATTCTCGTTATTTATAAAATTGTCAAATGTAGTTAATACAGCTGCTCAGACACAAGTGTCTCAGGTAAGGATATGAACATTTACTGGTACCTAACATTGGTTTCCTCCTACAAATTTTAATTTGCATTATATACAGTATATTCTGCTTATTAAATAATTGATGCACAGGTCAGTAAAGTCAGTGTTAAATAATCTAAGAATTATAACCTCCTTCACATTTTTTGTTTACCAGTGCTTTCGTAGAATATTATAACTGAGCAAAATCATTAAGAATATATGTGAGAATTATATATTTGGACATGGATATAAATTTAGTTTAGACCTTATAACCTAGTTTGTTAAATCTTTTTATTTATAGGAAATATTAACTGTAAAAAGTATTTTCAAATGAAATTCAAGGAAACAATACAATTTTATGATAAGATACAACAAATTCATTCAACTGAACAATTTTTTAACCTGACATTTTCTGTTATCATGTACAAAATTAAGTGCTACAAATTAATTATTCTAACAGACTTTAATGTTGATTACATCTAAAAAAATTCTATGCAACAATATAATTTCAATAACAAAAGGAATCACATTTAGTCAATTACGGTTTTAGAGCTCTCAGCATCATAAATGACTATGTTTACATAAGGTAAAACGTTACACACTTAACACACCAATGTTACAACGTTGTAGATATAAAGCTGTATCTATTGTATTTGCCTGAATACAAGACAATTTTCCAATGAAAATAAAAATTGGAATAGTTGTAAACATCCATTTTGAAATATATTTGTTTCCCCAGTTTTATGCAAAACATATTGAAACATATTAGGTATCTACTTTCAATGCATGACTTAATTTGGGTCTGAAAGGTGCAAAATAGTGCTATTTAAGAAGTTTTCACATCTAGAAATTGGCTATACGGCTGTTAGAAACACTACAATTTTCTTAAGATATTATTTGATTTTGTGAAAAACTTACTTATGAAGTTGACCTGAGTTTGATCTATAAAAAA
>PNEQ01028392.1:15218-35615 GCA_003012365.1 Medauroidea extradentata
TCACTGCTGTATTTACTGCAGTCTGATAACTGCTGTGTTTACTACAGTCTGATCACTGCTGTATTTACTATAGTCTGATCACTGCTGTATTTACTGCAGTCTGATAACTGCTGTGTTTACTACAGTCTGATCACTGCTGTATTTACTGCAGTCTGATAACTGCTGTGTTTACTACAGTCTGATCACTGCTGTATTTACTGCAGTCTGATAACTGCTGTGTTTACTACAGTCTGATCACTGCTGTGTTTACTATAGTCTGATCACTGCTGTATTTACTGCAGTCTGATAACTGCTGTGTTTACTACAGTCTGATCACTGGTGTATTTACTGCAGTCTGATAACTGCTGTGTTTACTACAGTCTGATCACTGCTGTATTTACTGCAGTCTGATAACTGCTGTGTTTACTACTGTCTGATAACTGCTGTATTTACTGCAGTCTGATAACTGCTGCATTTACTACTGTCTGATCACTGCTGTATTTACTGCAGTCTGATAACTGCTGCATTTACTACTGTCTGATAACTGCTGTATTTACTGCAAACTGATAACTGCTGTGTTTACTACAGTCTGATCACTGCTGTATTTACTATAGTCTGATAACTGCTGTGTTTACTATAGTCTGATCACTGCTGTATTTACTACAGTTTGATAACTGCTGTGTTTACTATAGTCTGATAACTGCTGTATTTACTACAATCAGCTCTTCAAGTGAATGCTTCCCTTGCCTGATTATCTTCCCCCAGTCTATAATCATATCAGCTGATTTTTTAAAAAAATCGTGAATTTTTAAATATTTTTTCAGTTTGTTATGCCACTGTGAGTTGGCTTTAGTGACTTACTTAAAACCGTAAAATGAAAATGTTGACGTTCACGAATAATTACGCCAAAACTATAAGAGATAAATAAATTTCATACGAGCAACATTTACTCACAATTTATGTCTAAAATATGAAGAAAAATATCTGGGACAAACATTGAAATAAAATTACGACGTAGAAAATTGATGTAGACAGCGTTGTTAATATTACGTCATAAAGTGATAGAGTAACGACTGAATGTCTCATAGAGGCTAGTTGTCGGCGATAAGACTTGCGCTTATAAGCTAGGGTGATGCCCATGCTATGTCGTCCTTATTGCTTCCGCACTTCTAGGACTTTAACGCTCCAAACAGACAGGCTAGGGTGCAGACCTGTACATCTAAGACCTCCTTTCGTTGTTCACTGATTCCACTGGCCAGTGTTTTCAGTATGGTCAGCTATACAGTAGTTCCGATACTACCGACGAGCACTGATAGTCACTGAAGATCGGTTGATGATGATACCCTATGCGAGGCTACATTCGTTTACTGAGATTACTTATTTTAATGGAGCTCCAGAGCATCAGTGTTGTCTGGAAACCAATATTTTTGGTGGAAATTCAAAAGTTGACGTGATCTAATGATAGGACAATGAATCTGTTTTTTAAGACCTACGGGTCGAAACTGTTATTTATTAATTTATATACAGCATATGCTTTGCAAATGTACTTACTTTTATTTAATGTATGTTTATAGTTATTGAAGCATTCGTTGTTTGCAGTTTGCAAAGCTTGAATAATGTTAAGAGGTTGAATCATACATCCCTACGTAATTTAAAATAATCGCTAACTATACACCTATAATGCGTACAGTTTTACAAACATGAAAACACGCGATAGTAGGCTTCGTTGTGAAGAAACGAAAAAAAAAAAAAAATTCTTATCAGTCGTAAGTCGTGCTAGACGCATCAATATGCTAAAAATTTACCGGCTTTATTATATAAAAGTGAATATAATTTACACAATGAACAAAATAAACATGATTGTTTATCGCCAGAATGATATCACTGAGAGACGACAGAGATGTGGTTGCTAGGCAACGCAGACTGCAATGATGTTTACTGATTTAACGTTCCGATATTATCGATTTACAGGTGGAGAAATATTTTTCTGTTTATTGGAAACTGTTCCCTTATTGCTGACAGACACTGACGAACTGTCAACGATATCAGTGTTGTCATCAGAAAACGGAAGGCGGCCCTAAGAAGCACGTGGTCCGGCCCTGCGACGGTATCCGCCCTCTTAAGGCTGTTCAAGTGCGATAAATTCATAATTTTATATCTTTATTAAATAATGTTAGTTTTGTAGATGATACTTGTGAGTATAGTTTCCTCTTACAAAACAATTTTAGCTTTCATAGTTTTCTCATAACGGTACGAAAAAGTCAATAATTGCTTGTTCTGCTGCCATGCAAATAGTGAAAACCAACTGACCTGCTTGAATAAAATAATTCTGTGTGATATTACATACCATGAGCTATGCAATAAAGTATTTAAAAGACCATAGCGTAATATTTTGAATTTTTAAAAAATCGCAAAAGTCCACGAAATAATTTGACAACTCAGCAATTACTTTAAATACAAAATAGTACAAATAATTTATATTACGTAGCTCGTGGCATGTTGTTTCACTGAGCATTTTTTCACTTGTATAAGTCAATTGGTTTTCACTATTTGCATGGCAGCAGAACATGGCAATTATGGCTTTGACGCACCGTTATGAAAAAACTATGAGAGTTAAATCGTTTCGGAAGAGGAAACCGTACTCACGAGTATCGTCTACAAAACTAACGCTATTTCATATAAATATAAAATTACTATTTTATCGCACTGGAACACCCTTGCGGCCGTGCTACATTTGTATGTCTCTTGGTCCTTCATGGCCTCTTGTCCCATCTTCTCTTAACATTACCAAGGGACACCTAGAAATGTGATCTTACGATAGAACTGTCTCATCCTGCAGATTCAGGAAAGCGACACCAGAGGACAGTTAATTCTCATGGAGTTTTCGTATGACCGATATTATTTTATATTTCTTCGTATATATTACGTGGATTCGGAGATTGACAGTAAATAAATAAATCTGATAATAAAAAAAAGATTCGCGGTTGTTTTTAAGAGCTGTTAAAATAATTCTTGAATTATTCACGGTCGTTAAACTGTAACATACCACGATATCTCGTGGAGATTACAGTATGTAAATGAGAGTCCATGTTGGGGACGTTAAGACATTTATGCACATATTAGTAAATTTAGTAACTCGGTAAAACCCTGGCATGTTATTTTAAGGTAGTAAGATTTAAAATCATTTATTATGCTGTTGTAATGTATATTGTGTTAAGTATAATGTAAACATAATTACACTCTGTATTAATAGAGTGGGTTACGGCAGAATAGAGCAGAGAGAAAAACATTTAGATTGATCGCAGTGTGGTTTGTCATAGGGCTGTAGTCTATGGACAGCGATCAAAAAGAAAAAAAAGTTTTCCGTGATTTAAAAATGGCCGGACGAGCATTTCAATCGGCTCGTTGAAGATTAAACTGCAGCAGCCGGAGTTCGGGAAATGTCAGTCCCGAGAGAAGGAAGGAAGCCTGTTACATGTATCTGACGAGGTGACATCGTTGTGGGTCCAGCAACACGTCTTCAGCAGCTTAAATATCGGTAAAGCAGTTCCATTCAGCGGTATAGAGCCTGAACCACGTCATCTACAAACTGTGATGTTAGATAAATTAATGTGGAATTCCAGTAACGAACATCAACCCTAAGTGAAACCCTGTAACCAAGAGAAGCCGGAAATTTCAACTGGAATTTACTACTACGCAGAATTTTTTTTTAATTTTTATTCTGCGTAATTTCATGCTATCTGTTGTATATGGCACGGTATATTGATTGTAGTATTGTTTCTTTTCCCTAAATTCACAAACAATACCTCTCTAAGTTAACATGTTATTTTTGTGTAGTCATGTTTAGGTTCATTTTGGTTAAAATATTAATAAACTTCACATCTGAATTCTATACTAAATGGTTGTTAAACGTAAGTTTTTTAGTACGTCACTTCCAGTAGAGTCAACACAACACCTTTACGTATATATATGAAAGTTTTACTATTTTACTCCACACATAAAAGTGAAAATAAGCAGTAAAAATGTAATATACTTTAGTACACTACAAAACTTATTCGCTTTTCTTTTAGTTAAAAAAAATTTATACATTACTGTTTGAAAAATTATATCGTTACCTTCCACATT
Source organism: Medauroidea extradentata (assembly GCA_003012365.1). Classification (NCBI taxonomy): domain Eukaryota; kingdom Metazoa; phylum Arthropoda; class Insecta; order Phasmatodea; family Phasmatidae; genus Medauroidea; species Medauroidea extradentata. The sequence goes on from PNEQ01028392.1 coordinate 19,323, forward strand.
CTCTGATGACATTATGAATACGAATTTTTATGTTTGCGAGCTAATTTTGGCGGCGTGTAATGTTTTGAAAATTATTCTTCTTCTTCGACTTGACAAAGGACATAACATGAAGGGACAAATGTATAAATATTGGCCGTATACATGGGACAAGGCGGGACATGGGACAAAGAGACAGCAAGGGACATGATCATATACTTTTAGCCAATCGGCACGCAGTGTACAACGGACACGGCCTTTAGTGACGTCAGACCGTCACAGCCGGGATCTCCCAACTAGCAAGTCAAATCCACCGCTAGGCCTGCAAGGACAGCCGATTGTTCGGGTCGACCAGTACCTCTGTACAGCCCTCTGTCCGTTCCTCGGGGCCCAGTATATTATATATAAAGAGAAAAAAGTTTTCTCCTTGACCAGTGTGGTCCTGGCGAGGAGTAAAAAAAATTGTGCTCCCATCTCCTTGGAGACGCCGGTGACGTCAGCTATTTTATTGAGGCGCTGCGGGGGAAGGTTTCTTGTAGGAGCGGGGAAGGGAGGGAGGAAAAGCGCGCAAGAACACACACACACAGAGTTTTTGGATCTAACATCAGCTTTTTTTTTTTCCTATCCCCTTCCCTTTCGCCTTTAAAATTGAGCTTCGTGGTGTGGAGAGAAAGGAAGAAGGGAGAGCACAAGGTGAAGCACAGACGACGAGGAAGCAGGCGAAGGAAAAAAACTTACGATCGGTTTTTTGCTGCTCTCCTCCGCCTCTGTTTATTTCTTCCTCCCCGCATTCCCCTCCCCCGGCTCCACCGCCGCCTGCCCAGACATCCCGTCATGCACCGCGGCCATGCATAATGCAAGACGCTATTAGCGAGCCGAGAGTCCATTACAGGTGAAGGTCGACGCATTGCCATTGCGCCACTTGGACGGTGCCTGCAACAGTGTGGCTGTGTGTTGGCTGACACGACACCTCGGCAGGCGGTTAATTGCCGTGGGAAGCCGCTGTGATGAGGACGACTATGTCCCGTCGTTCAACTGCATACGATATCATCTTACAACATGGCGACGTGATTACGCGGGCGTGGTACATAATTCAACGCTAAAAGCATTAATCTATAACTGTAGGTTTCTTGAAACCAATTTGCGAAAATTAAACAATAGCAATTCTAGACAATAGTTTTAGTCAACGTTTTAAACAAAATTGTTTCCAGTGTTACGAACTTCTGAGACACAATCTCTGACGCCGGAACCTCGTGCTTTTAACTGCGGCGCAAGAGATCACACGTAACGAATTAGTATTTCTGGATAAATATTTACTCATAAAGTTGGCAAATACCAATATCTAGGATTGTCAGTGAGTATTTTATTCATATTGGCTTCGAAAAAAACGTAGAAATCAATTAATGTTTTCAGCGTTCATTTATCTACCACGCACTCTTACGGCCTCGCTCTTTAGTTTTGTAGTAGTTTCGATAAAAATAATTTATGATAATTAATACATATATATCAAAAATTCATTCTGGCAATTTTAACACTTATATATCATTGTTTGTACATGAATTTTTCTGCTATAATACACGAAACGGATTTTTAGATTTTTGCCCCTCAAATTGTCACGTATTTTGTTGTCAAAATAAGCCAAAATGAATTAAAATAATTTTTTGTTAGCAAACGTTATATTATTTTAATAAAACGCTCTGGCAAAATTGTGTATCGTATGACTGTTCACAGTTTCAATTTTTTCCACAGTATTTGGTTAAAAAATAAACGAGGTATTAGCAACTGTTTGAAATAAATGAAAGACCATGGCCTTAACATTCACCAACCTACTTACACATGCACCACATTCCAGAAACATCCTCTTGCTCATTTTGATCTGGCAAAAAAAAAAAAACCTTGTTTGAACATAAATTAATGGAAATAGTTAATTATAGACAGCCGCCTGGTGATGTGTGTGTGTGTGTGTGTGTGTGTGGTGAAAATCGATAAGGCGCTACGAGCGATGTCGGTCGGCACATGTATTGTAATATCACCTCTACGGCCAAAGTTGTAAACGCGCGCGCCGTGTTCCCGCCATAACGTTTTTACTGCAGTACTTTAAGTGGTGACCCTATCATTTTATTGAACGCGTCTCTGTAGCAAAGTCCAATGTACTTGTAGACCTCAATTTCGAACAAATCCGTTACATATAATTTGAGAAACAACCACGTGAAAAAGCCTGTATATAACCGTGTTTGAGGGCTTTAAAATAATGCTTCCAACGTGGATGATGTGTTGAAAGTCACATTCACAAGTAGTCTGCAGTGTGTATTCTTTTCGTAGATAAGCATTGTGGGCGCACGTTTACTGGTCTCTGAGAGTAAACGTTACTCCGAACACGCCGCACGCAGTTCGAGCGCCAACCAGGCGGCCGCCTTAAGGGCATGCTCTTTAGTTCTACTGTTTTTTGCGATAATTATATTTTTAAAGCTTAAACGAAAGAATATATCACAAATATGTCTGTCAGTTTTGTTTAAAATGGTTTTTGCCACGACAGCTAATTTTTTCAAAGCAAGAAATTATACGGTTTTGACTAAAAAGTCAAATAACCAGAATTTTGTTAATTACATAACTAGTAACAATTGCATTTACTGCCTTGATAAAAGAAATTGGCCAACATAGATAAGACGATTTTAAACAAAACTGCCAACGGATTTGTTATATCTGCTCTCGTTTAGTCGTAAAAAATTAATATCGCTAAAAAAAATTAGAAACTAGAGAGCATAGCCTTAAGGACTCCGTACACCTGCGGTTATAGTTTTATAAGTGACGGAGCAGTAAGGTCGACCTTGAAGCAGACATCAAATGCCGCATCGCACAAACGAGCCAAGCGCTGAACTAGCTTGCAAGCTTCCCGCCGAACTGTTTTTACTACGGGATTTTTAAGTGGTGACCTCATAATTTCATTGAAGGAAAGTTAAGTAGGTTCTCGTTTATGAGTATCACATACTTCCGGTATTAAAACATGGTGTGTTAACAATGACATTATTGTGTTTTCTTTTCGTACGTTGGCACAATGGAAGCAGCATGCAGAATTATTTCGTAAAAAGTATTTACGAACACATTGCAACGGATTCGAAGCGTGTGGCAGGCGACGCTTTTAAAATACTTTTTTATTTGGATAAGTTACGTCTGAAACTGATTAGTTGAAAAGTTTTTTAATTATAAAACACGGATTCTTTATGTAAGTTCTGTGATTGGAAGCTTCACAGGCAGAGACCTTGAGAAGACGTATTACTTCGCAGAAAATACTCATTCTTTTATAACTGAATTTCTGTGTAGGTTAAGCTGGATTCACAACCACCACTTAGCGTACGCGCGTACGTACGTGTAAAAATAGAAACACCGAGTGTGTATGCTGGCATTCACATCCTCGCGTAGCGTGCGTACGTACGTAGTAGAGTTTATCAACATTCTACTTCGTACATACGTACGCTAAGTGCAGGTTGTGAATACGGCTTTACTAAAAAGTGCATATTTATAAAAGCATTACAGTTTTACGATTTTTTGCGTATTTTTTGTACATGTGACACGCTAAAAAAATTGGCATCTTTTTTGTATTTGCCTTTTCTTACTTTAGTGTGTACAAAACATTAATAAGTTGGTAAAATTGGCAGTGAATTTCTACCCGATATTATTAATAAGACAGCAACTCGGACAATAACGATTGACAATATGATCGTAAAATGATTCAAGTAGTTCTTAGAAATAAAATTAGTGCAGTTAGATTCAGGAACAGAGTCTGACTTTATAAGTGATCACTTAACTGTGAATGAGTTACAGTAATAGGTTTCGACATTTTTATGACTCCATAAATGTTTCAGTCGGTGACAGCACCTCTGAATTCTAGCAACTCAGCCCCTGAGCAGAACGATGACACTGCAACCCGAAATGTAATGAAGCTTCGCAAATTACATGCCAGTGCAGGGGCATCTAGATCTTTAACAAGATATGCGATATTTGTTTTCTCTCATTTCGGACTAACTTAATTTTTGCTTAACCTTTATTGTTTCCAATATAATTATTGAGATTTTACAATATGTTATGATATGGGTGACATTTAAATATTAAGTAAGTAAAATCATTTCATTAACTTGTTTCGTCGAATTGCCAATAGAAACATTAAAAAACCTCTCTTTCGTCAATTCTATAAACCAAATTATGTATATGTTTTTTTTACTGATGTTCTGTTTAAATAATCCACCAGTTATAGGCTACAGTCTATCGTAATATGAATAAAAACATATTCTGAATTAAAATATAAAGTAGACATTACTTAAATAAAAACTGACAACGGTTTTCCGCAATAAGGTAGTTCCTTTGTAGGTTGTGTGTGTGTTGTTGTGTGTGTTGTTGTTGTGTGTGTGTGCGTGCGCGAGGCACAAAATCGAAGGCACTTTACGTGCGCAACCTGCCGGCTAATGGTATGAATTATCGCCTTTACGCGTGAGTCATGCGATTGGAGACGAGTGCTTTATTAATACTGTATTCTTTTTCTATATGACTTTAAGGCTATTCGAGTTTGAAATACACGATGTTATATTACTACGGAGTGATGTTAGTTTTGTAAACGTTACTCGTGAACCTATATCGACATTGCTCGTTAAGTAGTTTGCTCCAAGAAAGAATACCCACAAATAGCTGAAAAATATTCAGATTGCATGCATAGGCAGGGATGCCAGTTAATGCCGTCCAAGTGGGGGAAAAAAATCACACTTTTGTGTTTGTATGAGATAGTATAAGTTTTGTAGTCGTTACATGGCAGTACATTTTCTTCTTACAAAAAAAAATATCTCAACCATTTTTCCCATTATGACACTTCAAAGTCAACATTTGCACATTTTAAATTCTCATAAGCTTCAAAAACCCAAAGAACATAAATAAATTAAAATAATAAATCACACTGAAACTACATATCAAGTGCCGCTACTTGACATGTTTTAAAATCCATTACAAGATATTTTGTATTTTAAAAAAAATTTATGAAAGAGGCAAAAATAAAAATTAAAAAAAATTTTTACTGAAAGTTTTGTAATGTATTTAAAACATGTCAAACAGCAGACCGTTTTTTTTTTAAATTAATTTATGTTCGTTGGTTTTTGTTGCTTATAAGAACAAAAAAGTTCAAATTTCGACTTTGAAGTGGCATTATGGGAAAACTGGTTGAGGAGAGATAAATGTGCTGCCAAGTAGCTTCTACAAAACTAACAGTATTTCATACAAATATAAAATTACTATTTTTCCTCACTTGAACAGCCTTAAGGGCGCCGCCTTACTTCGCGTTAGAGGTCCAGAAGTGACGGAGCTATAAGGGCGACCTTGAAGCGCGCACCAAATGCCGCAGCACCACGACGAGTCAAGCGCTGAACTAACGTGCAAGATTCAATCAATTTTTACTATTACTTTGTGACTTCAAGCGACGGCTGCGTAATTTCATTGGTTGAAAGTCTGTAACTAAATTCGTTAAACCACATTTCACTGTACATTAGAGTGAGCGAGAGATTTTGGTCACCGCTTAAATCGTGGTCTTAAGCGCTGGTGAGGGGTGACATGAAGCGAGTATGGAGCAGCGCCGGAATGAAAGGGCGGGGGAAACGGGAGATCCCGAGAAAACCCGCCGACCAGCGGCATCGTCCGACACGATTCCAACACGCGAAAATCCGGGGACCAACCCCGCCGGGAATCGAACCCGAATCGCCTTGGTGGGATGAGAGGTCTGACCCCTCGGTCACCGCGGCCCCCATGTACAATAGATAGAACGCATTTGCAGCGCGTGGTGTCACTTTTTTTCGTTTAGTATCCATCTACAACTGAAACATTGCGCACATCGTAAACGGCAATCGAGAGCGTTCCAGAAGAAATAAAATACCTCCTTTTCGGCCTACTTTATATCATTATCTACTAACTCAAACTGCAAGATAATTTTGCAATCGGCTTAACCTCGCACTTTCCACCAGTGAAATTTAGTTCTTGCCGTTGTTGTTTAGTGCTGTACATAAAAAACTGCGCAACGGAAAGCTCACACGATCGTTCAGTAGCGTGCTAGTGCCATCCTTATCGGAAGTTTGCTTTAGTGCTTCATTCAGTCGTGGAAAATGACGTAAGATATGAAGTTATCGAGTGACAGACTGACGCCTTGCGCACGAATGCATTGAGTATTAGAGGAAGACAGAGTCATTCGAGTCCGCACATTCCCAAACTCCTATCGCTCTCATTTTTTGCGATTACACAGAAATAAAAGTGAAGTCTTCATTACATTAATATGGACAGTTGTAGCCTACATATCATGATATGACGCAAGTTTCGTGTTTCTCTGGTTCTCTCGTAAGAAATGTACATAAAACTGATACAAATTTATTATTAATAATTCTATCATAATTCAATAAAAGCGTGAATCTGGCTGAACATTTTGCTCGACTTCTTCATCATCTTGGGGTGTTAAGAGTCTGTGGACGCTAGCTTTTTTTACGTTCGAGGCGCGGATCAGGGAAGGCGATAAATCGAATATAACACGTTCGTCAAACACCTCACCGCTTCTAGGCGCGATGGACTAAACTAGCTCGCAGCGTTTTCGCAGAAACCGTTTTTCAACGGGACTTCAAGCCATGACCTGTTGTTTTATTTGTTGAAATTATGTGGTCAATTCCAATGCATATTTCTATGATTTGGTTTCCTGATTATGGTTGATATTTTCTCAGCTACGGCAACGTGAAAAAGTTATTTTTAGCACTTTTCAGAAGCTTGGAAATTATGTTTTTCATTAGCGGACGGCATTTTTAGAATCATAGCGACGCAGTTTGATGTGTGTCTTCTTTTCGTTATAAACGCCCTGGAAACATTTCTGACAGTTACACAAGAAAAAATACTTTCCGTACCACGCTGCAGCACGTCTCACACGCCAGGTCCACCAACTGTTAAGAGAAGTTCTCACCTGGTGCATGCACAGTTCTGTAACGTGCCACGCGTATTATTTTCTAAGCGAAACCGCTTACTTATTTATATATCACGTTTACCTAAGAAAATAACATACGATTGAAACCATGCTTCCATAATTTTAAATATTCAGCACGCTTGTTGGATCATGATTTTCGAGCCTCTCAAATGGCTAATAACGGACTGCTGTAACTCCGAAAACACCACATCAATTCGTAAAGTGCAAAACGAGATGGGTGTGTTTGTCTTTACTTTATACTGTCCAAAAATAAAATGTTAGGGCAACGGAGAACCTTGCACGACAGTTTGACGAGCAGTGAATAGGGATAAGACGCTGCTCGTCGAGCATAGTACTATGGCTCTTATCACTCAGCTGTTACCGCGCGTCAAAACTGGGAAAATTGTAACTGGTACACACTCCTCTGAACCACGGCGCATGGTTGGTAAAACTGCTGACAGGTATATCTTACTGTGTTGCCTACAGCAGAGAATTTTACCATCAGTGGCGGTGGAAGGTATTCTTGCCGGGAAGGAGGGGGGAGGCACGATCGTTGACAGAAATGTGTTTCCGATTTTTTTTTCCTATAACGACTTATTAAAGCGTGGGTGCGGGAATCGTCCTCCAGGAAAATTATAATTTTAGTGTGTAAATTGGTACTATTTAAATGGTTCTCGAGTCTAAATGTTGAATATACAGCTGGCAGAAATTGTAATATATATGTTTTAATATTAAAACTTAGGGCAGGTACAAATACTCATACTGTTCTAGGAGAGGGGCAGTGTCCCCCTGCCCCCCTCTCCTATAGCCTCTGTTTACCCCCATCTCTTATGATGACAGTACTGTATTAAGCTTGTTTCAACTAGTATACCGAACAGGATCTCCAGGCATGCCCATGATTCAGTGCGCGTTATTGTATGTTCGCATATGGCGATACAGAAAATTCGGGATAGCTCATCCTGGGGGAAAAAATTCAAGCTTTCTGATTAGCTGTTCAGTTTCTTGATTGTCCAGATCTGCATGACTGTGGATGTGTGAATCAGGCTTTATTCTGAATGGATATCTGTGAAGCATAATTGTGCGTCATCGTCTGTTTTTTTTTTTTTTTTTTCGTTTACGTACACGTGATGATCTTCCCAAACATATTTCTATTTCGTGCGAAGAAAGACTCATATCGTAATTTAAAACCTATTTCCTGTGGAGACACGGTCAAGAGAGAGAGAGAGAGAGAGAGAGAGAGAGAGAGAGAGAGAGAGAGAGAGAGAGCGAGAAGTGTGTTGCGCACCATGGCGAGAGGTTTTTACAAAGCGAATCATTATATTTTTTTCTTGTCAATTCCATGCGGGCAGGGTGGCGGGAGTGGATACCGCTGCGAATTTTATCATCAGTTGGGCAACGTTAATCTGCGGACAGGGAGAGAGAGCTGCTGGGTCCATTACAAGAGGCACACAAGAGTCTGCTGACGAGGAGAATATACGTTACCCAACACACCGGCACTCCCAGGCTGCCACGTTCTTTTGTTACTTTTTACTATCGTTACTTTCTTGTTTCTTTTGGAAAGTAATATTCCCGGCGGCTCCCCTCCCCTCCTACCCCTCCCTCACCCGGACATCTCACGAGCACCCTTGCAGCTCGCTAGAACGCACGACCGCCGCCCGCTCCACGTGTAATTTTTTGTTTCCTTTTATCCGCCGTCTCCCACCTCGCCATGTTTCTCTTCCTCATGGGTTATTGTTGTCTGTCCTTGTGCCTCTGTCTCTCTTTCCTGTCCCTGTGTCTCCCTGCAGTAAGGTTATTATCCTTATCCAGGCACGGCGCTCTTGTCCGGTCCTCAGCACGTGAGTGTTGCCCTTCTGGCCGTCCCTGGCGCCAAGCCTTGTCCTTCCTGTGCTGCGTGCGGAACCCGATATCTACACGGCTGTCACGGTAAAATCATGTGTTTAATTAGCGGACAGTATTTTTAAAACCATACGGACACAGTTTTAAGCGTGTCTTCTTATCGTATATAAACGCATTGGAAACATTTTTAATAGTTATACAAGCCTACTTTCCGTACTACGCACCAGGTCCACTAACTCTTTAAGTTTTGTTGTATGGGAGGAACAGGTAAATGGAACCCCAGTATTCAGACAGGTAATCACTGTGGCCACTATACAAGTCCCCACGTGCAGTTTAAGAGTGCGTGCAGATAAATAAACGCTGAAAACATCAATTTATTTCCACGCTTTTTTTTCCGACGCCAATGTGGACAAAATACTCAATGACAATTATAGATAATAGTATTTGCTAACTTTATGTGTAAATATTTATGCAAAGTTATTAATTTGTTACGCTTGATCTCTCGCGCCGCAGTTAAATGCACGAGGTTCCGGCGTCAGAGATTGTGTCTCATTAGTTCGTAACACCGGAAACAATTTTGTTTAAAACGTTGGCTACAACTTTTGTCTAGGATTGCTATTGTTTAATTTTCGCAAATTGTCTTCAAGAAACCTACAGTTATAAATTAATGCCTTAAGCAGGCGCATGTATGCAACCCGCATTAACCTCATATGAATCAAGGCTATACTATTACCTTCGTTATAGCAGTAAGAGCATTACACATATCAGCAGTTTTGCGATTTATGAAAGACACAGTTGTTCTTATTATCACTGCGTTCTGCAAAATTTAGTATGACAAACGGTTACATTAAAAACCTGATAAAAAAAAAGTTTTGTGAAATTTATAGTGTACCATTATTTATATTTGACTTCGGCAAACGCAGCGAAAATAAGAACGACTGTGTCTTTCATAAAACGCGAATGTGTAATAATCGTTTTGCTATAGGGAAGGTAATATTAGCCGTGATTAATATGTGGTTAATGTGGGTTGCATGCATGCGCCTGAAACACTGGAACGGCCTCTTAAACTGCACGTGGGGACTTGTATAGTGGCCACAGTGATTACCTGTCTGAATACTCGGGTTCCATTTACCTGTTCCTCCCATACAACAAAACTTAAAGAGTCAGTGGACCTGTTGCGTGGTACGGAAAGTATTTCTTCTTGTGTAACTATTAAAACATGTTTTCAATGCGTTTATCTACGAAAAGAAGATACACTTAAAACTGTGTCCCTATGGTTTGAAAAATACCGTCCGCTAATTAAAAACGTGATTTCCAAGCCCCTCAAAAGTGCTAAAAATGACTTTTGCATGTTGTTGTAGCTGAGAAAATATCAACCGTAATCGGAAAACTAAATAATATAAACCTGCATTGGACTTCACCTTATACTTTCACAGATAAAATAACAGGGTCATTGCTTGACGTCCAGCTCAAAAACTGTTTCTACGAAAACACTGCTCGGTAGTTTACATCTTCACGCCTAGAGGCGATGAGGCGTTTGACGGCCGTGTTATATTCGGCTTACAGCCATCCCCTTTTCCGTGCCTTGAACGTAAAACGTAAAAAAAGCTATCTAGCGTAACCTAACTCTTAAGCCAAAGCATTTCCTCTCTTATTATGCTTTCTGATCTGAACAGTTAATATTACCTTGATATAAAAGGTAGCATCATTGACATAAAAGTTGATGCAGTTTTCACTTGATATTTACGCCAAATGTCCCTGATTTTAAGGAGAGTCTTTGCCGGGAAGACACGCACCAGTTGAGCCCTTGTGCATAAAAGTGATGATGCAAGATATGAGAGAGCAAGAGTATGCCTTAGGCCCGGTTCACACTATCCGTAATTCAGTATAGAATTCCGTACCTAATCATGAGCAAGTAGCACTGCGATAGTGTGCCGCAACTACGCTGGTTCCAGACAGAATTTCATACCTAATTCCACAGATAGAGCCCGTCCTATTTTTCGTCGTAGTTTATGTTCACGCACATGCGCAATGCACACTTTTAGTCACGATGCATGCGAAGTACGCAATCAGGCTTACCAATTTGAATAGAAATATAATTCTTGTTTCCTGCTGAACAGCCGACCGCCGGAGTTACCAAAACCTAAGTAATACAAGATAGTTTAGCTTATTTGCCACATCTCTTGCTTGTCTTGTATGTGAAATATTTCTCGGGAATTCTTCAGTTATCCTTTATGGATTATAGTAACCAACATCAGAGATATTTTTTATGTACGCACCGAAAGTTGTTAGTAAACAGAGATATTTTGTATATATGCAACACAATAGTTTTGCCACATAATTATGGTATAAAAATGCTATCGATGTTTATGTACAGAAATAAGTAAGGAATTGAGTAAACAGTGTGTACTGGGCTTTAGAGCCAGCACGAGTTCGTCTTCTTTCGATTACATACCATTCTAAGCAGCGACACTGTTATATGTCTAGCGGTGATTCTACCTTTATATGTTCCGTCTACTGTCAGGAAGAAGTGTACACACAACAAATACGAATTTTTGCCAATTTTTGCTGAATTAGTTTTTTTTATTGATAAGCCTATCGGCTAATTCGAAAATCTAAAGCATACAAGCGTGGATCCACCTACATTTTGTTCATTTCTTATAAAACTGTTTTCATATTCAAGTACACCGTTTATTTCGTTTCCAGAAAACTGAACAAACAGGTGGCCACATTTTTTTTTTTTGTAAATTTGGACCTCGCAATTTTTTGTAGCAGCTACAACGATTTTTTTTAGTTACTTCAAAACTTCGGAGAGTGGGAAACCTTTTTGTGACCACCTCACAAATAAATTGGTGAGTTCCATAAAGACTAAATATTTTGTGGTTGCCACAAAGATTTCCTCCAATGCACGCGCAAATATTTATCAGGGTATTTTCCTAATCATAATACCTAACATTATAAAGAGCAAAAATGTCGTTTATGAATAGGTTATTCCAGATAAAGTGAGCACTTTCGAAACCGTAGCTACTTCTTGCCTTTCAGATAGTCTATTGTTTCCTGCAACTTTTTAAAGTGAACATAGCAACTTGAGTATCAATCTAAGAGTAGGCCTATATATTGCACAACAGTTAATGACTGGATTTATTTACTTGGACATACTCCATTGCGAAATAATTATTATTTCGTAATGGAGTATGTCCAAGTAAATAAATCCAGTCATGCAATCCCATTGCAAAGTTCTTTCAAAGATCACATCAGTTAATGTTTGAGGTAACTATAAATAATATATTTAAGGGGTATGGAAAGTTTTAGGTGTCGAGTGAACGACTGGATTATTCAATAGTCGATAAAATCTAAACTACGTATCTTATTTCAATGAAATTGTTTTTTCAGAATAGATATTTTATTAGTGAACGACTATTTGTATAGCACTGGACGGTAGTATGCTTTGCTTCCGAGTAAAAAATAAAAATTAGTGTGTTTAGAAAAATAACGGATACAAACCACAAAATCCATAAAAATTTAAAACTGTATTTTTTTATAATTTTTAATACAATAGTCAGGACTCTATAATAACTGACTTTCAAAAATACTCGCATTTTGATTTTAAAATAATTTTTCTATGCTAAAATCTCTGCGCGATAGGCTTAGATATGTTAAAATTATTTTGTAATCAAAACGCGAGTATTTTTTAAAGTCGGTTATTGTAAAGTCGTGGACATTGTCGTATTAAAAATTACAGTTTTCAATCTTTATGGATTTTGTGGTTTGCATCCATAATTTTTTCTAAATACCAATTATAATTTTTTTATTCCAAAGCAAAGCAAACTACAATGAAGTGCTATATAAATAAACGTTCTGAAATAAAATATTTACTTGGCAAAACAATTTCATTGAAATAAGATGAGTAGTTTAGATTTTATCCACGACTGAATATTCCAGTCGTTCGTTCGACACATTAACTTTCCATACCTCTTAATGGTCATCAGAAGTCCGTACTTTATCGGGGACCTTCTATACGAACACGACAGCATGCAAATACCTAGCGTGGTCGGACAACGGACAAGTTTCTCTCTACACCACAAGTTGCAGTTACACCTTGCAAAACAAGCTGCATTTCTTACGATCCTCTTTTTTTCCCCCCGCACACATAATTGCCAGGACGAGTTTTATCCCCCGGTACGCGACCATGAAAGCGAACATGGTTTCAGTGTTTTGCAACATTGTGCGGAGTTGAGTGCTGGCAGGTATCCAGCTGTCGCCTTGCTTTGTGAAGTATCATTGCTAGAAGCCTGCTAGCCTGCAAAAAACACCCGTCAGGGGAACAATTTGCCGTGTTGGCTGGCAGGAAGCCGTGTGGTGTTGCACAGAAGTACAGGTCATTCGCGATAAAGTTAGCACTTTATTGACAAACCGCGCTGTCCAAGAAGTTTCATTAAAAAAATATTATTTGCTGTGACCTCAAGAGTTAAATTTTGAGTACCTACGATACAATCTATAAACGTTGATAATTACTTATGTAGGTTTGTTTGTTTTAAAAAATACAGAAAAAAGGAACAAGGGTTTGAAAAGTGCTTACTTTATACCGACTAACCTATAGAAGGTGAAACGAGCGGAGAAAATGGAGGGGGGGTATGGTAAAAGAAAAAAATCTGAGAGTAAAGTATTGTTTTAGGTACTACACTAATGTTAACAAGTTAAGACTTAAATTAAAAATTAAAAAAACTACTTACAAGATACTATAAATTTGAAATCGATCAGACCAGTAAAATTTCTCACATTCACAAAAAAAAAAACTAGAAAAGGGCTGATGATATTTACACGGCTGAACAGAATTCCTTGAATCATAGCTAAGAGCACTCTCGATCAAGTCAGCTTTCAAACAAAAAAAAATCCGCCTCAAAATTGGTCCATTCGTTTAGGAGCTACGATGCCACAGACATACTCGTCAAACTTATAACACCCCTCTTTTTGCGTCGGGGGTTAAAAAGGGACAACAGTTCAGTTAGATCACAGAATCAATAATGCTATCAGGAGCGATGTAGGGAAGTTTTTTAATTGTTTCTATCGCACCAGCTCTCGGGGTGTACAAACATTTTTAACAATACCACGTGAATTCGAGTCATTGGTTAATGTAACCACTTGCGATAAAAACCACGTCATATCGCTTCTGTTACCACTTATTTGTTCTGTGGTTAGGTTGGCGGTACTGTCATGATTTTTCTTACAACAAAAATGTTTTGTAAAAGAATGATGTTCTTCGCTCCGTCTATAGAACAGGCTGTTACACTGAATAGAAGTATGGTACCTACAACAATACTTTTGTTTCTGTAAAGTTACAGAAACGGCAATATGCGATCAGAGCTTCCATGCATTGAGATTCTTAAAATGTCCTTCATTTCCTTCATTACTAGCAAGACCAGACGGAGGTATCATCTCATAGAATTTTGATGAGTAGTTCAGATTTTATTGACGACTGAGTATTCCAGTTGTTCGTCGTTCGACATCGTACCTGTCCATACCCTTAACATGCACCCATATGCAGGTCAGAACAGTCTCGGTATGTAATATATCTATGGAGCGCAAGCGGGGACTAACTACAGTGCAATGTTGCCGCATTGTGTATGTAAAATGTCATGTCATCATGCAACACTTTGCCACTAAAGGGGGATTTACAACGATCCGTCGCGCCCGTCCGTCATCCGTCCGTCGATCACGTGACTTCCAGCTAATCAGGACTCCGGACTATTTCTATCTGTCCGTCCGTCGAAAGCTTGCCAAGCTTCAACTTTTTACAGGCGGACGGGTGAAATTACAGCCTTTTAAAAATGGCGACGATCGTTTTAACGTTTTAATTTTAATAAGAAGGCTGTGATATATTTTGATTTTTGTTAGATGGTGCTGTAAATTCATTTTTGAAGTACCGTATATATAATTTTGGCATTCGGTAAAATTTAAAACACCAAATAAACAGCGGTTGCAATTATTAGCAGCTAGGGAATTTTTTATATCCCACAGAAGTTTTCTGTTTGTACGTTGGTAGCATTGCAAATTAAAGGAATAACAAGGAACGAATGGCGCGTAATTGTAAATCGCAAGCACTTCTGACAGACAGAACGTGGTAAAAAAATTGACGCATGGACTGATGACAGGCGGAAGCGACGGATCGTTGTAAACCCCCCTTGACATTTTCGTCTCTAGTCTGGCCCAGTGTTGCTTGTTACGCTTGTTATCTATGGACAACCTATATTATGATTATAATTCGCTGCCAAAACACGCTCCATTCAAAGACCTCGTCAGCTACAGCAGCAAGCAGTAGGTTAAAACATGCTGTTACTTTAGCGAGGGTCATCGCACTTCAATTTCACCGAAGCGTTGACCTCAGAACTTTTTTTATATTCGCTCGGCCGGAATGCGCTCTCGCAATCGGCCAGGCATTTGTGCACAAAGGCTCAGTTCATACACGGCGCGTTGATAGACTGTTTTTCGTCGGATTCCGCTCGTATCGCCAAGTGCTTTGTGGAATACGTGCGAGCCGAGACACTGCGTTATAGATTTCTTTGAGGAAACGCCGTGTAAAAATTTCAAAGGCGGCAGTTACAGACCTCCGTGGATATGCAAATTGCTGTTATTATCTATGATAATGATACATAAATTGAATTCTTACTAAACACAACGTCCGTGTTTAAGTGTAATTGTTGCAACTGCATCAATCACATGCTCTGACAAGAGGAGATTTAAGGCCATGATCTTTCATTTATTTCAAATAACACAAATGTTTTCTTTCAAATGCTTTCAAAAAAAATTGAGACTGTGTACAGTCATACGATACACAATTTTGCCAGAACGTTATTTAAAATAATGTACAGTTTGCTAGAAAAAAAATATTTTGCTTCATTTTGGCTTATTTTATATGTGATATTTCAGGTGATAAAATCTAAAAATCCGTTTGGTGTATTGCAACAGAAAAATTCAGATACAAACGATGATATACAAGTCTTAAAACTGTAAGAATGGATTTCTGATATATGTATTATTTGCGTTAAACAAATATTTTCGAAACTACTGCAGAACTAAAGAGCGAGGCCTTAAGAGGAGTCTCTACCAAGACTTTTTGTCAAATCGATTTTTTCATGTAGACGCACATGTCCGTAAATAACAGTCCTAGGAACATAGTGTATTTCCAGGAAATATAAGAAACTATTATCTGTAAGCGCCTTTTTTTACTTTAACCCTACTGTATGTCATTAAAGGGCAAACATTGTGAAAATAACTTATAGCTCGGTTTCAGTCGCCATATTGAATTTTATTATTTTTTGCTTTTTTGGAATTTAAAGAAGAAAAATATTAAATATGCGATTATACCACAAATTGTATTTACTTTTCGCTACAATACAGACCTCGCGATGTAGCTGTTAACTTATAATTACGCCGCAATGTGTGTGGTAAATTATTTCATAATCATAATTTGCCCGATAAATTGCGACATAACTATACATTACTAGCTC
>PNEQ01028392.1:49223-70409 GCA_003012365.1 Medauroidea extradentata
ACATGCCATCAGGTGATCCTCTAACATCAGCAGGGCAAACGTTACATGCCATCAGGTGATCCTCTGACATCAGCAGGGCAAACATCACATGCCATCAGGTGATCCTCTGACATCAGCAAGGTAAACTTCACATGCCATCAGGTGATCCTCTGACGTCAGCAGGGTAAATGTCACATGCCATCAGGTGATCCTCTGACATCAGCAGGGTAAACGTCACATGCCATCAGGTGATCCTCTGACATCAGCAGGGTAAACGTCACATGCCATCAGGTGATCCTCTGATGTCAGCAGGGTAAACGTCACATGCCATCAGGTGATCCTCTGCCGTCAGCAGGGTAAACGTCACATGCCACCAGGTGAATCTCTGATGTCAACAAGGTAAACGTTACATGTCATCAGGTGATCTTCTGCCGTCAGCAGTGTAAACGTCACATGTCATCAGGTGATCCTTTGATGTCAGCATGGTAATGTCATATGCCATCAGGTGATCCTCTGCCGTCCTATCCGGTTGTAAGACAACACCAGCACATCCGACACATTGTAATGGCTGTAGCACAGAAAATGTACATTTCCAGCCATGGTTTCCTATTCAAAATATTGTCTACTCAGTCCCTTACACTAGCCCTAGAAGTTTGTGATATGAATTTCCAAACATCCTGTAAACAACTGATACTCCGTCTATTCGTCCATTGTCTGCTGTTGCTAATGGATAAATATTCGGACTCGAGTAGACATAGGGCAGTGGATCCTAGCATTCGAATTATTGAACTTGTGAATAATTCCTTTCCCTGCCCGTAGTAAACATGGATCGGCAGGAATCCTTTACGCTAGTCAAACATTGACTCGTTGTGACGATGTGGCATTTGCTGCTTGCTTGAAGGTCGCCCTTATAGCTCTGTTATATATAAGTCTCTAACGCACAGGTAGGCGGTGTCCTTAAGAGGCTATGTCACGTATTTTGTTAAATTTATCTATTCTCGTTTTATAAATGAAGAGTGTCATGATTTTATCGACAATATCGCTTAATAGAAACATTAAATTTTACGATTATGTACGTATTTATGGACTAAATTGGAACTAGGGATTATTAAGTCTTTATTACATGGTGAGAGATAATAATTATCTTAAATTTGGAATTAGCTTCAGCATTTCGTAAACAGGCTTTAATATTTCAAATACTGTGTGCGTAATGAAAGGTCAGGTGATTATCTAAGTTTCTATTGAAATGTTTTCAATAAAATCTGGCCAAATTTTTAATCAGGAAGACTGTACAGTAAGATAAATTCAGCATATTTAGAGGCACGGCTCTTAAAGTGTCCAACATTAGGACTGCTCTCTAACTTCTTCGATCAATCTGATACTGTACTTAGAACACTGGCAGCACAGGTAAAACAATGTCAGTAACTTGGTAGCTGCCTGCTGCTGCACGTCACAACTACACTACCTAATTATATTTGTGGTACACATTTTGCAATTTTTAGCATCAGTAATATTAACTTGGTACTATGATAGCTAATTCCAAAGTTATACATATAACAAAGATGTTTACTGCATGCATAATAGGGTTTGCTTGCTACCTTGAAAAAAAATGTATATATATATATATATATATATATATATATATATATATATATATATATATATATATATATATATATATATACAGTAAACTCCCGATTATCCGTGTTAATTGGTGCTGCGCCATGCACGGATAACCCGAAAATAACACACCTGTTAACATAAAAATGTAAAAAAAAAATTAATTTATATTTAATGAACTCAAATACCATAATGAGTAATGGATTTACCTATGAAAGACGTATTTCACAACGTTTTCACCAAAATAAATAAAAGTATATCTGGGGTGCACGGTAAAAAAACGAGAAAAAATTATGTTGAAATTTCGTTAATCCACTTATGCGCGATCTCGTTAATCCATTATTGCGCGCAAGAGTTGACACTTATGTTTCAAAAAAATTATTTTACAAAAATTTTTGGTTTTTATAGTGTTCAACATACAGAAAGCCGCACGGATAATCCAAAAACCGGTTAATCGGGGCACGGATATTCGGGAGTTTATATATATATATAATTGTTTTAAGCCACACTATCCATAATTCAGTACAGAATTCCGTTCCGCATTCAGTGCAAGTAACACTGCGACAGTGTGTACCGCAACTACGCTGGTTCTACACAGAATTACGTACTATATTTCACAGATAGAGCCCATCCTATTTTTCATCATAGTGTATGTTCACGCGCATGAGCAATGCACAGTTTCAGCCACCGCGCATTTGAAATACGCAAGTAGGGTTGCCAATATGCTTGGAATAGAAATGCAATTCTTGTTTCCTACTGAACACACTACCATCGCAGTTTTCAGAACCTGAATAATACACGATAGTTTCTCTTATTTGGCAATTACAGGTATGCCTTGAATTGTGAAATAGTTTTCAGGAATTTTACGGTTATACTTTTTGAAATATAGCAACCAACATCACTTATACATTTTTATTTTTTATGAACCGAAATATGTTAGTAAAGAGTGATAGTGTGGGCACAGCACAGAAGTTTTGCTACATAATAATGGTATGAACTCTCAATCGAAGTTTATGAACAGAATTAAGTAAATAATTGAGTAAAGTATTAGGGAATATTGTGTACCGGGCTATTTGGATTATAAACGTATTCCACTGCGGCCACATGTATAATGTTTTATATGTCCTTCTTCCAGGGAATATTGTACTAAGCTTTACAATGCCTGTGTGATACATGTTTTTTACAGTAAGTGATAGAAATGTTCGCAGCTTTCTATGTGGTGGCCATAGGCAACACATTGTACACGACTGCACATAGTATTGCCTACGTTTTAGGCGCTGAGCCGTTGCAGCCGAAGATGTATCTTTTGAACATCCTTTGTTTCGTGTCATATGGGTTCGTAAATCTTGATGGTACAATAATTGCACGAAAAAAATGTTGGTAACGAACGTTGTTTCCATTATGATTAAAGTTTTCAATCAACATTGTCTGTTAAGTTAAGATACCTGGTTACATAAAACAACGTTCGGGAAAAAATTAAATGTATTTGACAATATGTTTGCGATATTTCTAAAAATAAATAAATAAATAAATAAAAACAATAATAATATTTTTTTTTATTTCAAAGGGTCTTACTTAGTTTAGGTATTAAAAATGTCATTGTCATTTAATTTTTTTGTTCATAATAAATTGGCTAATGAGATGTGTCATCTTACTGAAAAACATAATGTGCTAGCTGTGCACGCAACTTCGTTCGCGGGGTATCCAATTTAATACGCTAAGTTAATATATTATTGAAACAATGATGTTTTGAAACGCTTAGGGTCAGTAATGAATGTTTTTGAAATATTTTGTAGAAGAACATAGTTTGACAAAATGTTTTTGGACACACTATTTATTTTACCCGACTGTCGCGCATGCTTATCCAACTGTCTCTCCACTTTGTTGGTTTACTGCATCTAGCATCTAGACCCTTCCTACTGCGAGGCGTGTACGTGGCGTCAGTTACTGCTACGGAACCAGACAACCCCGCTCAGCCGCGACACATGTGAACATTTTACACGTTACATCACACCTAAGGCGTACAGGTAGGGCCATGAACTTTTCGAGAACAGAATGTTGCCCCATTTTGTTTCAGTGCCTTACGTGGCACTTCCGTTGCCCTGCTTCGTGGTTATTGGCAGCCTGCCTTTGTGAAGCGACGTCTCTGACTGTGCCAATCAGAATGAAGGTACCGCAACGTCACCCGTATGTGATTTGCTGGTAGGAAGATATAAACACGCGAGTGTTAAACCAGCCAATCACTGACCACGAATCAGAACTGCAGATGTGGCGTAAGGCACTGAAACAAACTGTTGTGAAACTGTTATTTTATTAATATGTTTTACGTATGTTTTATAGTGGTTGGGTGGCTGTAGTCAGAGGCAGGCACTTTATACTGAAACTAGTTAAGTGGTTGAGTTAAGGGTGAGGGTTACTGTTAAATGAAATATGCTAATCTAATTACGATGACTTTACATTACAAGTTTAGATTACAGAATACTACAAGGCTATACTACATAATTTAGATAGGAGGGGAGCGGCTGTTTAAATATTTATGTTGTTCTACTCTATGTTGGGTGACCCTTTGGACACCTTAGACCTCACAGCTAGCATAATGCCGGAGGCTGATAACTGTGTCGGCTATCGACGGACGGCGGCACATCGTGGGTCTCGACCCATGACCATCATGGCGAGCTGGTGACGGCTGGAAGGCTTGAAGGAGACAGACCCCGATTCCCCCGATACATTGCATTATATTACCACACTTCAGTGCAGGTGGGGAGAATCGCTGAGGCCCTTGTCTTGTGCAACTACTGACCTGATTGCACTGCCGTCGTCGCTAGCCCGTCCTCCAAGCGAGGCTCTTGGTAATCGGAGCAAAACTGAGGCAAAATTCTTTTCTCGGAAAGTTCATGGCCTTAGGACCTCCCATTCTTCAACTAGCCTAGATATAGGTGGTTCACGGTAAAGTGAGAGCTGTTGAAGACCATCTTGTCTAGAATAATTATTTAAAAATATGATTTATTGTGGCCGCAGATGTTAACTTTTTTGTATGATGCGCGGTCTGAGAGGAAGATGTCTTGACGCTGCGTATTCTCTCCAGCAAGAGAAAGTGACTCCTTTTTTGTCGTCGAGCGCTAGTAGTAATTTGGTGAAGATTTGTCGTGTTTATATCTGGTGACGTTACAATTTTTGCAATTATTTATATAAAGTCATGTTAATATGGTAAGTTGGTATTGTAGATCTACGTCACCTATCCATAGATGCGTTGACACATGCGTGAAACTGTTTATATAACGGTTTAATATAAATAGTCTGAAAAAAAATAAAAATTAATAATTTTAGGTTAATTATTCTTGAACATTGAATTATTATAAAATTTTAAATAGCAAAACATATTTTATGGCTGAAAGTGTATTCCGATATAAATTGCATATACATTCTCTATATTTTAATTTTTTTTTCACATTTAATTCGTCAGTGTCAAGACCTTACCTTCATAGACCGTGGTATGATGTAATCTGTACACGTTCGTTGTTATAGGTCGTTCGGGATAAAGTGAGCACCAGAATTTATTCTTTGAAAAATATCACCAGCCGTTATTGCACATAATTCAACATCAACTATAGTTGCCTTACTGCTTGTATGGTTGGCAGCGAAATTACGAAACATAGTTCCGCGTATTTTTCTATTTATACACAACAATACAGAAACAAAATCAACCGAAATATAAATAATAGTATTTTACATAATTAGTAATTTTTTATCAAACTGTATCGATTCATACTGACTGCACAGTTTATCTTAGGCGCGCAACCTGTAAGTGACGAGTCCACAGAGGTTAGACATGTATAGGCGGTTCGGGATAAAGTGAGCACTCAATAAAGCCCTGATATAGTTCTATTTTCAGCCAATTCGTATCTTTCCGCACGTAACGGCTAACGACGGAAATGTCTAACCTCTCTGGACACATCACTTTGTGTTTGCGTGTGTAAGATTAATTGAGCCGTCAGTAGGGACATTTACTGTTTGATAAAAATAAGTTAATTAAATGTATAACATGAAGATATAGCGATTTAAATTTATTTTATTTCAGAAGTATTGCAGTTAAATAGGAAAATACATGGAACTACATTCGGTTAATTCGTTGCCAACCATACAAGCAGTAAGGCAAAGATCGTTAGTGTTAAATAATATGCAATAATGATTAGTGATATTTTTCAAAGGTTATATTTTTAGTGCTCATTTTATATCGAATGACCTGTATCATCGTTTGCCGTTACGTGTGGAGAGGTACGCATTGGCTGAAAGTAGAACTTTTAGCAGGTAGCAGGGCTTTTATGAGTGCACACTTTAATCCGAACTGCGTATAATTAGGTTGCTTTGTTTACGTAAATAAGTGGCAGGAAACTTCCAATTAGCTGAAAGGAAACAAGTAACTAAGTTTCAAAAGTACTAATTTTATCCCTAACCACGTATACTAACATGCACGCCGGAGGGCCCTCAGAACTGTGCAGAGGCTCTCGCTGGCGTAGCGGGATTCGAGGGCTCGCCAGAAAAAAAAATTGACACCCTGTAATTAATTTGTACATAAATTAAATATTTACAAGTATTAAATGTGACCATTCGAAGCTCAACATCAAATAATAACTAACTCTTATCAGAAGCGACACGTGGTAGGTTTGTAATAGTTGTTACTGTACCAGCTCTCTGTAAACAAAACATGTGTAATTTGCAGAGACCTGAAAAATTCGCCTTTTCTTTCAGGCACAAGCTAGAATTCCAGCAATTGTAAGTTCTTGCTACTTTCACAATTGGCCGTTGACTTATTTAACACCATCTTGAAGTCGCTGAGCCAATAATAACAATGTAACTAAATGCAGCCCCATTTGACTGTGTCAGCGAGCAGCCAATGAACTGCTTGAGAACACATATATTCTTGTAGGCTATCCTACAGGTCAGCGAACACGCGAATTTTTCCCGTCTCTAGAAATTTGAGACATTGTTTTACACAACCACATAAATTTCAGAAAAACACAGTTATTTGTTTGTATCTCAATTATATATTTATAAATGGTAAATGTGACGGTACCTACCCGTTAATTTCCTCACAGGTAACCAGACATCCACCAATGAACGCAGACACCATGACTAGGGACATGCAAAATTCGCATTATTATTAGGTAACAGACTAGACTTTAGCAGTCATATATATATATATATATATATATATATATATATATATATATATATATATATATACACACACACAATCCTGCCCCGATCAAAACTTCCAAAAATTTAACAAACTGAACTTGTAGCTGACCGTGCGAACCTCCTCTCGAAGGAGTCCACGGGCAACTGCCCCGATCATGCGTCAACACACCCTGACAACCACAACCCTCGCGAGCTCCACGTTTCTCAACTGACCAACCACAGACCTTCCCTGAAAACGGGCCAAACCCCTTCTCGGTGACTACCTCACGACACAGGCCCTCCGACGTTTATTCTTTCAAAAATATTTCAACTATTTACACAAACCTTACATTGTATAATGGCACAGATTTCCCACATAAGCTCGTTTTATTTTACTTCTGCTATTTAAATACTGTATACTACTCCTTTTATCCACCAGCTCTGCCTCTGCTTGGTCGATGCCATTTTGGAAATTGGGGGGGGGGGGATAAAAGAGCCTCGTTCCAAATTCTCTCGCTGTCTCTCAGAGTGATTTAAAAGGGAAAGGGAAGTTACACTGCTGGAGCGTGGCTGGACCACCGACGAAGTTTCTTCGGACAAGCAAACCAACCCCTCTTGCACTCATTTTGCGACACTTTTTCGTGGCCCCTCGCAGAGCTCATATTTTCTGTCCTGTCCAGTGCTGGCTTCCTCTAGACCCTCTCTCGAGGCTTACCAAACACACTTTCAATTCAGTCTTTATACTACACATCTATCCTAAATACATATAATTTATAAATATTTGGAAATTTTGCCCATTACGTAACCCTCAGTTGTCGACAGTGTCTCCTTCGGAACAAGAGAGAGAGAGTGTCAACCACTCCGCCGCTGATCTCTTCACCATCTTTTGTTTTCCTACCTATCCGACACACATACTATGCACACTCTTTTCTGAAGCGACACATCGGCTTGGCATTCTCGCACTGATGCGTGGAAACAAGGGCAGGGCTTTATTTCTACCAAAAAACAAACAAAAAACTCTCCCCCAGGCTTTCTGTTCCAAAAAAAAAAAAAACTGTTCCCTGGGCCTCGCTCGGCGGACAGGGGGCGGGCGCCTTTGTTACTCCACTACCAAAGAGAAGAGGCTTTCCGCGCGACTTGGTCCCACAACGACCTTTCTTCTAACAAAAGTAAAAACTGCTAGTCTCCTCACGTCGCTCCAAGCAACTCTTTCTAACAGCATAACAAAAACTAAAAAAAAAAAAAAGAAAAAGAAAAATCTTCACTTTACAGCTAACCCACACAAAATTCTTACCAGCTAAATAAATGTCCTAACTAATAGAGAAAAAATATTCATTAAAACTAAAACTTAGACAAACAGAAATCTACACTGTCGTTATGCGACCCAAATTTCAACTCTTCTCTCGATGTCAACCCCGTTACACTGAAGTTATGTCTTTATATCGCCTCAATCTGTCAATATTGTAGACTCCCCGACTACGTAAACTACCTAACTCTCCTATTTCATAAGCTCCTTTTCCTACTTGCCTAATCACCGAAAAAGGTCCCTGCTGTAAGTCTGACAGTTTGACGACCTGTTTCTTCAGCTTGGATGACATTCGCTTTCTCCTTATCATCACCTTGTCGCCTTCTTTCAGCGTGTCAGCCGGCCTGCTCGCCATTAATTTCAACTTCCGCTTTTCAGCTGTGCGTCGCATATTCCTCAAAGCTTTCCTGCAAAGTACCTCTTGGTTACGTTTCGGCCTTGGCGGGAATCGAACAAGCAGGAGATCCAGCGTGGTGGCAATTCACTATGACATTATTCATAGAGCGTACACCCCGTCGCGTCGTGTCGGGTATCATTGAGACATCTTTCCACCAGATTTAAATACGTCGCCCAGGACGAGTGCCATTTCCTTACGAGTAGTCGGAACAGGCGATTTATTTCCCGGTTGACTCTCTCCATCGGGTTGCCGGCCGGTCGGTACAAGGACACGTGTTTCACCCTTATTCCGCGTTCCTCCATCACCTTGTTCCATGTTTTCCCCATGGACACTGTAGCATTGTCCGACAGTTCTGCTTCGGGCGTGCCTACTTCCTTACAGTATCTCCCTCGACTTTTGACGTAATGGCTCGCGCCGTCGCCTTTCTCAAAGGAAAAAATCTTACATACTTAGTGAAGACATCTATTACCACAAATATGTACTTGTATCCGCCTTAAGAAACTACGAGGGGCCCATGCATATCGACGGATAGCAATTCCAACTTCTTGCTTGCGAGTACTGCCCCGGCTTCTCCCTTCATTGGTCGCCGGTTCTGTTTAGTGCGCTGGCAAATATCTCACTTGCTTATCTGTTGCCGGACCTTTCGCCGCATTCCTTTGAACACACAATGTTCTCTTATCGCCGCCAAGGTCTTTGCCACGCCGAAATGTCCCACTCTCTCTTGGTATTCCGTAATGAGGTCCCTTTCTGCTTTTGCTGGAATATACAACCACCATATTCCCAACTTCGACTTTTGATACAGTAACTGCTCGTGAATACAATAATTTTGGTACACTTGTTTCTTTCCTTTCTTTTCTAGTAATTCCCGTGTATTTTTTTTACAAAACTGTCTGCTTCCTGCCCCGCAGTTAGACGATCTTTCCAATCCCGGGTCTCTTTTCTGTTCAGTGGCTTAATGATTAGGCTAATACCGCGAATTCCTTGTGATCTTGCCCCCGGCTATCTATGTCGGTTGGGCTACGTGATAGTGTATCGGCAACAGCCTGTGTACTCGGTGGAGCATATTGTATATCCAGGTCAATTGCTTGGAGAGCCAGAATCCACCTCGTTATGCGACCATGTAGCAGACGGTACTGGTTTATATGTATCAGCGCTTTGTGGTCCATGTGTACAACCACTCTTCTGCCATGAACAAAATATCTGAATTAATTGCACAAGAAAACCAAAGCCATAAGTTCTTTCTCCGTGATCAGGTATGATAGCTCGGAACCCATAAGGCTCCTACTTGCGAATGCAATCGGACACGGTTCTTCAGCGTCATCCTCCTGGTACAATATCGCTTCCAAGGCTATTCCTGATGCATCGCACGATACATGAAACTTGCGCTCCCAGTCCGGGTGGTATAGCAACAGCGCTTCGCTCAGCTTCTCCTTACACCCACGGCACTAACCTCTCGATGTTGGGAGGTGCTACTGGGGTCACTGCTCCTGGTGGCGTACTATACATAGTGCGTATTTGCATCTCCGTCTGGGCCAACTCTACGGCCATGACCTTGCAAGTAAGATCGCTGACCTGATTTTCTACTTGCTCCACACGATTGTCTACACCGTCACACTTCGCTCTTGTAGTCCGCGAGTCCGTAGCTAGTTTTCCTGCTGTCCTATGGTCGCTTCTACACTCTCGTCTATCGCCCGGACCACCTGTGCGACGCTCCTCGTATGGTCATCTAGCTGTTCACGTAATTCTCTTCGCACTTCTAGAAGACTATTTTCCAGGCTATCCTTAATTTCGTTGCTCTGCTCTGCGAACTGTCGAGCGGTCGTTACTTCGAGAGGGTCAACCTTACTGGTAAGCGAATCTATCCTTCCAGTTACGCGTTCTTCTAAACGAGTTATTTTGTCCCCCGTGCTAGTTATTTCGTCCCCCGTGCTAGTTATTTCCGTTTGCATGCCTGTCATTTTTCCATCCAGACCTGCCATCCCCCTTTTTAGTCTACTTTACAAACCTGCCATTAACTGACCTATCATGTCTTGTAACTCTAATGAGCCCGTATTTTCCTTACTACGCATCATATTATGTCCTTCAGAAACCTCCTCAACGTCAGATACCATTACATCTAGGCTATCCGATCCCTGTCTCGAACTCGGTCCGCTCAACATTAAATTTTATTTCGCCGAGGATATTTTCGCGCATGGCGCGTTCTGAGAATATCCAGTCATCCCCTCTATTCGCAGATCATTTACTACGTCACACTCCGTGACCTCACCTGACTCCTCATTTCTACCTGCCACAGCCAGTCTTTGGTTCTCCTGAGAAAACATTTCTGCTTTCATTCGAATGGCAAGCCATTGTCTCGTCTCCATGGACCACCTGAACACTGACCTACCTATATGTGTGTCATATACAGTATTTTTACACACATCTCGGCGCCTCTCGTTGCTCTGCTGTAAATAGATGTATGTCACTCACCAAACTGCTATATCTGACCTCAGGGCTGGTTTCCTCCTACGATGGCTCCGGTGTCTTGGTGCCTCGTTGTCGGGTGTCGGGTCGTCTTCAGGGGACTGCAACTATGCCGTTGTCTCAGGTGCTGAGGCGTCTAGACGCCCGTGGGCGGTATCTTCTCTCGGGACCTTCGCTGCCGTAGACGTTTGCTGACTCCGTCCTCGTAATTCGTCGCGTAGCACCGCTTTTCCCGCGAAATTCAGTCTCTGGATTGTGCTTGTAAGTTCGTTTACCGAATGTTCCAGCACGCGACCGTAATCTTTTCTCTCCCACGACGTCTCAGCATCCGCTGACCCTTACCGCTGTTAAGAGTAGCACAGCGTCGCTTGTCACCCGCACACTCTCGCTCTCAGGATCGCGGTTCAAGTTCGTGTAGAAACTGATATTCTCCAATTCTTCCACGCACGTTTAGGCCCCACGTTGGGGTCCAAGTTATGAACCCGAACTTTTAAGATCGGCGATTCATATTATAAAACTGCGCCACTTTGGGGCATTTAAAATTACGCAACCTGCCCCTCACTAATGATTATACTCTTAAAGTCTTACTTATGTGAATGATCAAACTGAAACTGCAGTTCCTTGCGAGGTACTGGTCGTCGCGTCTTGTGTCCGATAGAGATGTGGCCTCGACTGTATCAGTGGCAGTCGCAAAGAACGTAATGATCCTAAAGCTCGCTTAATCTCGCCAAGATTTTATTTGCTACAATCGTTCAGTTTTAGGGCGTCACGTCAGTATGGTTCCCGCGGCAAAGTTTATCAACACTATTTGTCCGCGAAACAACTATTACGTCAAACTAATGTGACTCTATTCCCAATACGAACCGTTAAAGTACTCAGAAATCGGTCAACCTCCTCACAATTAAGCTTTCGCAAATTATCCAATATCAATCGATAATTGGCAGCGCGAGCATCCCTTTCTAAGGCCCTCGCGATCTCCTGCCCCGATCAAAACTTCCAAAAATTTAACAAACTGAACTTGTATAGCTGACCGTGCGAACCTCCTCTCGAAGGAATCCACGGGCAATTGCCCCGATCATGTGTCAACACACCCTGACAACCACAACCCTCGCGATCTCCACGTTTCTCAACTGACCAACCACAGGCCTTCCCTGAAAACAGGCCACGCCCCATCTCGGCGACTACCTCACGACACAGGCCTATGGGAGAAGTTGAACGAGTATGTAACCAATTGGAGCCTGATGGCAAGAAATAATGTGAATTATGTATGTCTCTAACCACGACCCGTTTAAAGACAAAACGAGTACGATAAAAACCTCATCACGTCACTTTTGTTGCTATAGTTGGTTCACGGTGAGGTGAGCACTTTTGAAGAACAACTTGTCTCGAACAATAATTAAAAATATTGTTTGCTGTGATCTCCGAAGTACACTTCTGAGTACGGTAAAATCTAAACACTCTGGTTGTAATTTAGGGTGGTTTGTTTATTTTAAAAAGTGTCACACACTGTCGTGGCGTGGATGTGTTGCAAAGTAAAGTTGTATTTCGAGACATCTGTACATATCCGAGAGTGGCCTATTAGAATTGGCATCACACTCGTACCTCGACACTTCCGATAGCCAGCTCATGAATTTGTACAGACGTCGCAAAATACAGCTTACCTCGCAACACACCCACGCCACGCCACTGGTGTCAGGGAACTGTAAATGGCCTGGAAGGAATAAAGTAACTGCAGTTTGAAAAGTGCGCCATTTGTCGTGATCAACGTACTGTGCCAGTTTGAGGTCGGGTGGACAGACTCTCTAGATATGGACGTGTGTTGCAGCTGGTGATGAACATGGCGGAGGACGACCCCAGGCGGATGGACGAGATCCGCAAGTACGCCGCCATCTACGGCCGCTTCGACTGCAAGAGGAAGCCTGAGAAGCCGCTCACCTTGCACGAGGTAGGCATCTTGTAGTGAGATCAGACCAGACTCGGATGGACTCTTGACTGGACTAGACATGGGTAGAGATGATGGTTAGAGACGATGGTTTATCGCGGGAAAACTTGACTGTTTACTAGGTTTCAACGTACGTTTAGCTTATCAAAAGATCACTGGTTTTCGTTTGTACGTGGAGCTGCTACCCTATTTGACTGAGCCGGTAGTAATCCCACTATTGTAAAATTTGATGCCTGTTGTTGGCCTGCAGACAGCTACGGTATGTCAGACGTGTATCACCAAAACATACATGTGGCGAGAAACTAAAGCGTTTTCAAGGGTATGTTGGCACAAAACATTTTCGCGATATAACATCATCTCTAGTAATGGTATGTCGCGAAAATATTTTGTGTCAGAACAGTGTAGTTTCTCGCAAGATGTATGATTGCGGGATACACGTCTGACACTCCATAGCTGTCTGCAGACCAATAACAGGCATTCAATATTACAACAGCGAGATTCTTATGTGCTCAGTCAAATAGGGTAACAGCTCCACGTACAGCGAAAACCCAGTGATCTTTTCATAAACTGAATGTAGGTTGAAACCCAGCAAACAGTCAAGTTTTCCCGGTTTTACCTCTCCCTTACTCCCCTCCCAAAAGAAATGGAAAATTATTCCGTAGTTTGGTTTGTCATCATTGTCTTGTCAGTATGTTAACAATGTATGCTGATCTCCTCTTTAACCCCCCGAGGGCCGCGGCTGGACGCTTTGGTCAATGCCCTCGCCTCTCACCAAGGCGATCCGGGTTTGATCCCCGTCGGAATCGGTCCCCGGATTTTCGCGTGTGTGAATTGTGCCGGACGATGCCGCTGGTCGGCGGGTTTTCTCGGGTATCTCCCATTTCTTCCGCCCTTTCATTCCGTCGCTTCTCCGTACACAATGTCGCCCTTCACCAGCGCTAAAGTGCTGAGCAAAATGTCTGCAATCAATTAACCCCTGACGAAAAAGGAGAGGTGAGATAAATTTGATGACAGTGTCTGTCTGTTTGTCTGTGTGTGTGTGTGGTTTCATAGCTGCCAAACGGATGGACACATTTCAATGATTTTTTTTTTTTTCACTGAACGCTAGTTTAATAGGGATGGTTCATAGTTGTATTTGATGAAACAACACTGTCCAGCTGTTTAAAAATTATTTGCTGTAAAATTAAACACTCTGGCTTGGCAGGCCCATGAAGATACCAACCTTTAACAATGACCAAACAAGGGATCCAACGTTTCTTCGTTCAGTTCAGTTCACTGCAAGAACGCTTCGGTCAGGATTCTACACTCCAGTCCACCTCGACGACTGGACTGAATCATCTCACTCCGCTTTTACTTCAGTCAGGTTATTTGCATATGTTAATATAATTAATATAATATAATTAATTATAATGTGAGCACTTCTTAAGCCCTAGTTATTTTTCTCCTCCAACCAATTAAAATCTTTCCACCACATAGAAACAAGTCATAAACGCAGTAATCACATTTCATCGAAATTAAAAGTTGACGTGTTCACCGACAGTAAAGTAACTTATATAATTTTATTCCTTTATACTGACAAGACGGTCTAAACAAATATGTGCTTACTTTAGCATGGACAGATTACGGTAACGTTTCAATTTACATTCAGCCCATATACTTCAGGTTGAATCCGGACTGCAATTGCACTATAAACTCCCTATTGATCGAACGTATATACATAGGAATTAATTTTGTGTGTGGAGGGGAGGGGGATGCTGTGCGCTGGATCGACGGTATCCTCCGAGATGCAGTGTAAACAGCCAGTGTTAGAGGTGCACTGAAGGTAAAAATCCGCAGTGGTAACACCTCTGGTATACGTCATTCAGGATAAAGTGGGCTCTAAATATTTAACCTTAGGAAAAAGTCACTAGCCGTTACTTCATATAATTTAACATTAACAGTACTTACGTTACTCGTTGTACAGTTGGCAGCGAAATGGCGAATATAGTTCCGTGTATTTTCTTCCTTAAATGCAACAATACTTAATTAAAATAAACTGACTTCGAGATATTTGTGTTGTATACAAATAACAAACTTTTATTTATCAAACTATATAGGTTCCTGCTGACCGCACAATTTATCTTACACACGCAAACATCAAGTGACGTGTCCAGAGAGGTTAGATATTTCCCGTCGTTAGTCGTTACGCGCGGAAAAATACGAATTGGCTGAAAACAGACATTTATCAGGGCTATTTTGGGTGCTCACTTTATCCCGAACCGCCTGTACAAATGGCATGTACAGAATGTGTGAGTTTCACGCGAATATCCAGTCTAGCCGAGCGATATAGTGCAGCGGTAGACAAAGCACTGAACTCACGTTCTGTAGGACCCTGGTTCGATTCTAAGCCTGGAAATCCTGAACTCAGTGTTCTGCACTTTTTAGAGGTCGACGTTCCGGGCGAGTGCTGGGACGGTTTATTACTACAGGCAATGGCCGCTTCCCTTCCTAGCACTCAGACACAGGCTCCAACCAAAGACCTTATATTAAGGCCATGCTCTTTAGTTTCTATTTTTATCAATGTTGATTTTTTTTTTACGTGTAAACGGGAGCAGATATTAAAAATCCGTCAGGCACTTTTGTTTCAAATCATCTCATTTCAAGGCAGTAAATACTGTGGTTTTAGCCTAATTATGTAACTAACGAAATTATGGTTAACATACTTTTTAGTTGAAACCGTACAATTTCATGCTTTAAGAAAATTATCTGTAACGGCAAAATCCATTTCAAACAGAATTGCCAGACAGATTTTTGATATCTGCTCTCGATTAAGTTTTAAAATATTATCGCAAAAACAGTAGAAACAAAAGACCATGGCCTTAAGAACTAGACAGTTACGCTGCTCTTTTGTTCCATGACCAAATTGAACGCGGCCATATTGCTGGCGAGAATACTGGACTGTGTACTGAAAAAATAATCATGTTTTTTAAGACCCAAAAAAACACTAGTATTGACATCGCATGTAACGGTCTGCACAGGGGCGTCAATTCAGGGTTTTCTTGAGGGGGGGGGGCAATATTTATTTTTTTGGTGACCGTGACCTTGTTGCATCTTTTTTTTATTAATTAAGCATGCATAAATTAGAAACTTTTATAATAAAACTTTAGTTTTATGTGCTTAAGTAAGCATTATTTTAATAACAAAATACAAAAAAAAAAAAATTTTACACACTTAAAATTTTAAATCCAAGGGGGAGTATTTGCCCCTTCCCTCCCCCTAAATGACGCCCCTGGGTCTGCAATACGTCGTGGTTCAATGTGGTTGCAAAGAGATTGGCCGTAAGCATTGGTCTTGCACTCGTTGGATCCAATTCATACAACCTCGTTTTCGACAAGACGTCACGGCTTTCTACCTACAGTACTGTACACACTGTAATCAACTTCTGCTTATACATTATGGACGTTAGTTGATCGTCGGGTATAACGTTTGCACGTTCATCACGAGAAGAAGTTTATTAATGGAAATAAGTTTACGAAAAAAAAGTTAAGTCTTGGCTGAATGATTTACAACTGTAAAAAAACGGCTAGCAATGAATTACACTGGAAAAATGGCGAAGGAATGAGTACCCTTTTGTGAGAGTATGCAGCGTAGTATGGAGATTGCCGAGAGCTAATGTTGGTTTGTCGAGATGGGCAGTAAACTCAAGTGCTTTTAAATGCTCCCAGCAT
Source organism: Medauroidea extradentata (assembly GCA_003012365.1). Lineage (NCBI taxonomy): Eukaryota > Metazoa > Arthropoda > Insecta > Phasmatodea > Phasmatidae > Medauroidea > Medauroidea extradentata. The sequence goes on from PNEQ01028392.1 coordinate 65,816, forward strand.
ATTGTCTTTTAACAACTGTTAGGGCAGTAAAGCCTTGTGTACTAGCAGTTTTACTGCTGCGCTAGTTGGTTTTGTGTGGTAATGCTGCGACATTAAACAGTAAAGGTTGTGGGAAGGATGTACATGCAAACAGTGGGATGCGATCATAAATTATTGTGCGGCAGGGAACAGCTTGTGAAAATTAAAAATATTGTGCAGTTGTAATGGTTCTGCGGACTTCAATAAAATAAACTAATTTTACGATTGCAACAAACTGAAGCATATAGTGCCTACCCAGTAAAACAGTATTTTTGTGCGGTGTTTTAAACACATGGTTATCATGCTATTCGGACAGTATAAAAGCGAAAAGAGTAGTCGTTTAAGAACTGACTTTAAAAATAATTCTTAACAAACTCGCTGCCTGACACAGAAATTACCTCAAGAATTTAATCCGGAACGACGCAAATCAAAGGCTACTCAACGGCTTAAGATGACATAGTGAAACTACTTAGAAGCTTGCAGAGCAAAGTACAGTTGATAAACCTAATGAACTTCGTAACAGTGAACAAATATACCTTTAGTTATGAGAATAGTCATCGCATATCTCTGACCTGTATACAGTTATAAAATTACCAGTATTCGAAACATCCCGTGGTTATTGTGTGCATTGTAAATTACTCACACGTATCTGTTCAGCTGATAAACCTTCTTCTATAAGCTGTATCTGGGAATATTAATCCCAGTAAATATAGCCTAAACTCCTTAGTAAAAATTCAACAGAGAACATTTCTCTACCTCCCTCCCACCAAGTAAAAATTAACTAGTAAAATTTTTAAAAATTTTAAAACAGGGCACGACTCAAAATAACGCCAAGTAAAATGACACATTTACTTTCACTGCCGCACAAAAAAAACTTGTACACGTAATCTAAACTAACGTCAAATGGGCAACTCGGATATTATATTATTTGTCCAGGTAGTGAAAATTGACCTCCTATTTGACTTGTTACCCCTGATTCAGTTAGTCAAATGTCAATAGCGAATGTTTACAATGAGGGTACAAATTCACGGCATTAAATATTCACGCCCAGGCCGGCACTATGCAAGTTTCTTCCTATCATGGCAGAGACGTGAAAATTATTCCATGAAGTCTGACATAGGCGCAGGAATTATGTCCTCGTATGACCGAGCCAAGTGAACAAAACAGAAAAATCTTGTATAGCAGTAGGTGACAGACCGTTAGAGCTTGTAGTTCAGCAAATATCTAGGGATAGTAAAATTTCATGAATTTGTTAGAAGACAAGTTGGAATATTGTTTACACTGAAGTAGCCTAATACGTACTACTGGATCACAGTTTATCCGACACGCCCCGCAGATTATCTGAATCAGTGGAAAGCTTGCAATGGAACGAGAACCGAATTCCTTGTATCCTGATAAACCGCGAATGTGGGTTAGCAGCTAAAGAAAGCCAGTGAACAAAATGCAGATGCTGAAGCATACTTACGACTGTGTGATATAGCCCTACAGGACAAATAACTTATAGAATGTTCTTGCAACTACAACCAGCTGAACTATAATTAGTAGTAGGTGAATGAGACCTGATAAAATAATATACTAATTTCCCAATCTAATTGGTGAGTGTGGTTTCTCCCTCGCCTGTCAAAAGCCTATAAGTGGGCTTTCCATTCCAGGCCACCGTGTCAAGAGCGCGGCCCATCCAACTTCTACCTCTCATCAAGCAAACCAGACCACCGTCCCTGCAAAGAGTGCGTGAACCCTGTCATCCTTCCACTTCTTCGTCAAGTACTAGGAATCTGGCAGCAACATCGGTGAAAAATCCCGTCTTCCAACCCAACACTCCCTCCAGACATCCACCAAACCAGGAACTTCAAACAATGCCACCCCGGGGTGGACTTGTGACCAGTAGAAACGCAAAAGTACAACCACGCTGATCCCCGAGGTAGCTACGAAGCACATGCGTCTTATTGTTCATCCAGGACTAGGTAACACCTCCGTGGCTCCAGAACCCCTACACTGGAACGGCCCAAACCCAAGATGCACCCATCACCGCAGGCCTCAGTTGGGACATACGTGCTATAGCATGTGAGTGACCTGTACTGACAATGACGCATCAGAAAGACCTCCACTAGCCTGCAGATGTTCTCACTCAGTTATAACATGATGTGAGCCCTGTGTTACCAGACCCGACCACAAACATGTTGGCATGGACTATTCGAAGAGACCATTACACCATTATCGAGACCAAACATTACCAGGGTAGTTGTCCGACGGTGAAGAAGCAGTACGACTTACACACCAAAATTTTATTTCTACCGGATGACTGACTCTTGGAAGTACTCCATGATGGAAGATCCTGATATCCAGCTATTATTAGCTCCCTCTAGTTGGCACTGGTATGAACTCTCAATATGGGTACTGGGGGCGTGGTTTATAATGCAAACCAAACGGATAATTGCACATTTCGTGTTAACTATCGTATAATGGTCATGAACCTGCATTGCACTTTATATTAGTCAACTATAGTTTGTTATTTACATCACTTCCTGATTCTTGTTCGCGCCCGATTGTTAACTGGCTTTGTGTGTCGAGTGCGAAGCCAAATCACAATAATTATACAGTCTACATACTGTCAGCATGAGCGTGGTGGAGGAAGTGAGGATTGAAGAATGTTGTGTGTTGCTGCAGGTGTCGGTGAACGAAGCGGCGGCCCAGCTGTGCAGGTTCTGCCCGGCGCTGCTGACGCGAAGGGACGAGTTGTTCCCACTGGCTCGCCAGGTGGTACGCGACTGTGGGTACCACTACGCCAAGGGCCATGCGAGGTACGTCCTGCCACTGACATGCATATACAACTACTGCACCTACAGTACATGGTCCTTACATACAGTAGGTCTACGTGCAAAGCTAGCACTTGTTGCAGCGGTATATTAACGCACGCCTGGCGCACGTCATGAAGACAGGGGCGTCATTTAGGGGGCGGGGGGGGGGGGCAAATGTCCCCCCCTCTTGGACATAGAATTTTTTAAGTGTAAAAATATATTTTTTTTTGTATTTTGTTATTTAAATAATGCTAACTTAAGCACATAAAACTGAAATTTTATTATTAGAGTTTCTATTTGATGCATGCTTAATTGATAAAAAAGATGGAACAAGGTCACTGTCACAGTAAAAAAAAAAACTTGCCCCCCCTCCGCCAAGAAAAACCTGAAATGACGTCCCTGCATGAAGGGATGGTCAGACCTGGCGCGTGAGACGTTATTCAACGTGGTATGAAAAGTAGGTATTTTTTCATGTATAACTGTTAAAAGTGTATCTAATGCTTTTATCTACGAAAACAAGACACGCTTCAAAATTTGTCCCTAAGGTTTTAAAAATGCCTTTCACTAATTAAAAATCATGATTTCCAAGCTCCCCAAAAGTTGTGAATTAGGCTTCTTCACGTTGCTGTAGCTGAGAAAATACCAACCGTAATCGTAAAACAAAATTATAGAATCCTGCAGTGGACTTTACCACATTACTTGCCACTAATAAAATAACAGGATAATCGCTTCCCATTGAGAAACACTTTCTGCAATAACACTGCATGTTAGTTTAGTTCTCCGCGCCTAGAGGCGATGAGGTGTTTGACGGACGTGTTATATTCGACTTATCGCCTTCCCTGCCTCTTCACCTTCGTCACGTAGTACTTTATAAATTACTAAAGGCCATGGCCAATTTCCCTCCCACTTTCCCACTACCTGCCCTTATGTACAGTTCCCGGTCCCTCACCGTCTCTATGAACTGGCTGTACATGAGACGTAACTTCCTCCTATAGCCATACGTTCAAAAAATAAGTTAAAAGGGATCTAATTTAATAAAAAAAACAGAGGTTGATTGTATTTATACAGGCTGAGTCAGGACGGAGTGTGTTAATTTCGTGTGATGACAGCTCACAATAAACCACGTCGAAAATCTATTTTCAATTGGTCCCTACAGTGAAAATATCGGGAGTAATGCTACTCTGAAAATTTACTTTCAAATTACACGTTAATTAAAATTTAAAAAACTACTCAATATTAAATACCTAAACTTCATGCAGAGTCTTATAAATAACTTTACTTCATTCACAGTAATTTAGTTTAGTAATGTCACAGGCCCATCATTGTTCCAATGGGGCACAACACTTTTCTCCCGCTTCTAACTTCTGAACACTTCGAAACACTGTAATTATGTTCTACTACAGAATATTAAAGAGGCGCGGAAGATTGATTAAAAAAAGGTTGTCTTGTAGAAAATTGTTAGAGTTAGCCATTTTCGAGAAAAACGTAGGCAGTTTCCTTGCCCACAGAGTGCAACAGCTTAACAATACTATGCACCTACTTTTACACCATCCGTGTAACAAATCCGTTACAACAATATTGTTGCGTGCCACGTTCCTGGAGGCCAGTGGTCGGCGGCTGTTTCGTAACACCTTGAGGGCTGGCCGATGACTCAAAGCCCGGGTGGCTCATAGTGGGAAACCCGCCTAACCTACGTCATAGATACCTGTCCCAACTGCGTCTTAACCCTTCGAGGGTGGCCTACGTGACTAAAAGCATATCCGAAACATGATGAAATA
>PNEQ01028393.1:0-69885 GCA_003012365.1 Medauroidea extradentata
TTGCTTGACCCCCTTGTTGTTTGGCTGTAGTTCGTCAAGTTACCGAGAATGTTTTACTTTTCGGCGCTGTTTTCCGGGCGGTCGGACTCAAACTCCGCCCACTTTTTTACATTGTTAAATTTATAAAGTAAATAAAGATTGCTGGAGCCTTTTCTTAAAATTGCGAGCGAAGAAAGTATTTCGTAAATTGATAAAAAAAATACGTTTTGATAAATTGTTTATTTTAGCGGAAAGGAAGTGGGCGGAGTTTAGTCTGACCGCCGTAACATCAGCGCCAATAAAACACAATATTCTCGGTAGCTTGGTGAACTACAGCCAAACAACAAGGGGGTCAAGTTTCCAGGCGAGTGTCCAGACCTGTTCTTCTACGACCTTGGTATAAATATATTGTCTCTGCGTGTGTTTGTCCATTATGCGTATATACAGATTCAAAAGTATTGGAAATTACTATGAATATCATTGCCAAACTATGTGAAACCATCGGTATTCTGTAAATTATGTTTTACGTTTGCCAGCTTAGAAACAATATACTTTTTATTTCACATATTAAGAAAATACGTTATTTATTGTCTCTGAAGTGGTGCGTCGTCATTCGTGGCAGTAGAACTGAACGAAACTTGAATTCTTGAATTGCATGTGTCATGTCTGTTTCTAGTGGCGGATTTAAGTTACAAATTCAAATAAAATATGGCAGCATTTACGAGATTCGTAACGGCAATAGTGCATGTTGTATAAATTAGTCGATGGAGAGAAACCAGCGTTATGAGACATTAACGCGTAGGTATTTATAACTAAGGTTACTTCTTATTATATTTTATATTCAGCCCCGTGCATTTAATGAGTAGGTATTGTAGCTAAAATGTATTGGAGCAGTTTAATGTAGTTGTAAACATTGCACGAGCCTATGTAAATAAAAGCACGTGGTAATGTTGATGTTTACATGCAGCGGAAAGATATAAACTGGTAGAAAATAGAAATTAATCAGGGCTTTTTTGAGTGTTCATTTTATTCCGAATCACCTATAGAAAGAGACAGAAATAAGACGCCTGCAACGTTTGCCGCCAGGAAGTTGAATTTAAAATGAAAATTAAATATAAATTTAGTTGAAAGTAAGGTAATGTATGTGCTAGACTTGAACGTTATGAACAAACACGTAAATTTATACGCGGTTTCGAGAGAAGAGAGAAGCATCCAAAAACTCGAGGCAGACGACGTCTTGCTGTTCTCGGGGCTGGGCCTCGTCTCGCGGAAGTGTCGCCGAATGAGTGTCTGTCCGGGATACGATTTGCGAGTATTAATAGGACGATATTTGCGAACATTAACAAGCCGATTGGTCGAATTAGTTTTTTCGTGCTTTGTCAGACCAAAGAGACGGGAATCGCGCCCTTAAGTTCAGAGACGCGATAAAGCTTTGGAATCATTCATTGTTCGCGTAATTCACATGCGGTGTGGAGTGGTGTGACTAGGCTTAATCGCGGATCAGTGACCTGGTCTATACTGTTCCAGGGTGAGCGAAGGCCATTTGCAGCCGCATCAAGTAACTTGTCATATAAAAATTGACTACATTTTTTAACATACCCGCTGAGCTAGACCGAGGCAGCACTGTTTAAATCAATATTATAGATCGACAGGGACACATGCTTTAATTGTGTTGTGTAGTCGGAAGGCAAGTTAGGGCCGTATCTATAAATGACTTTCGAAAGCGCTGTTAGCAGACATTTACCTGGTAGATTGCCAACTACTCGCATCCTATAAACGACTTTCGGGAGCTTGCTAGCTAAAAGCGCTTCCACGTCCACTTCAAGTGTAAATATGGCAACATAGCACCATTTTTCTTCCATTGGATAGTATGCAGAATTCATATAGGAACGCACCCTGCAAATTTCGATCGTTTGTTCTGACATTTTATGTTTGTTGTTCACAATCTGAGATGATGTTATTGTCTTTGGATTTAGGTTAGGTACGAAAAAGTAATATTTTGTGTGAAGGTTAAGTACGGTTAAAGTAGTATTTGTAAGGGATTTTTCAGTAAGCATAATATTCTGTTTGCATGGAGAACAGTACAGATTTTACAAATGCTTAAAACCAATGTTTGTATTATTCAATAAAGAAATACATAAAAACGGAAAATAAAAAACCAACTATGGAGTAATCTGTCACTTGATGAAAGTACGAGAACATTTTAAAATTTAAGCGTTAATCTTTACAGCTGACATAATTATCGCAAGAAACTAACGAATATATTAACAGAATAAACATGTCAGATATTTTCGAAACAAGGATACAAAAATAGCAAACATATACACGTGCAGTAACAATTTTGGTTTGTGAAAAGTCCTACCTTGTAGCAAACCCTCCATGTAATATTGCATACACTTTAAACGGATCTGGTATACTTAACAGTAGCTTCTGTTTATTGAAAAACTTTCAAATACGTAATTCCTAAACTCGTTCCAATCAAGAATATCTTTTAAAAATGTTGCATGTTCTTGTGTGACAAGTATCGTTGGACAGGTTAATCCATAAAATACCGCCACCATTGTTATAAAAAGACAATGAAAACAGCTGAACAGGCTTTCGAATCACTGTCTGACCACATTCCCTGAAAGTTGATGGCTCTTCACTTCCAGGCAGTCAACCAACCAACGAAAGGGGTTTGTAGCACGGTCGTAGAAGTACAGGTCTGTAAACTCGCCTATCTACCAATGGTATGGAGTTGACCCTTCTATGACTGAAAGCGCCACTAGCAATGAAGTGTTGTTTTAACATTGCAATATAGGGTCGTACTAGCAGTTCTCCTAGCAGCTCCGAAACGTGCTTGCTCCTTGTAAGCCCATTTTCGCAATGTTAAAACAACCCCAGAGTGCCAATGGCGCCAATCAGTCATAACGGGGTCAATTTTCAACCCCAAGTGTCCAGACCTGTTTCTCTATGGCCGTGGTTTGTAATGTGTGTTTCGGCCGGAACAGACATTCGGTGATTGGATAACAACCGAAAGCCGTTTTTTATAGGGCCCTTACAGTTTAATAGCAAGAATATATTCACGACGGAAAGCTGTAAATTTTAGAACATAGCCGACACTACCACGCAGCCTAAAGATAAAAAAAAAAGTGGTGAGTAAGAGGTTTTGGTCAGCACTTAACATCGAGGTCTTCAGCGCTGGTGAGGGGTGACATGATGTGAGTATGGAGCAACGCCGGAATGAAAGCGCGGGGGAAACCGGAGATCCCCGAGGAAACCCGCCGACCAACGGCATCGTCCTGCACGATTAAGATAAATATAAATGCCAATAACTGTGTAACTGTGATCATTACGGGTGATTGTTTTTTTATGTTTTCTCTATTGCAAGCAAATAAGCTAAATGAAAATTAATATTTTAAAATTTACAAATTAGAATTCCATTGTACATGTTAACTATGAGAGAAAAAATATAAAATCTTATAAAACTACTCAGTAACAGATTTCAGTAACGTTTATCTAGACAGTGTTCTGTTCTGTTTTCATTCGCCAAATATGTAAGGTATTATGCATTGAATTGTAATAACGATGACAGGTTTTTTTACTGAAATTCATCCAGGAATCCCATGTAACATAAAATTCTAGTCTCGTTACAAATAATGCATATTTCTTTTAATTTATATAACACTATCAAATTTATCAAACTTATATTTGTGCATAAAGCTCATCTAACGAAAAAGTACAATTTCGTGATTCTAGCACTCGGATTATCACCAGCGATTAGTCATCTGAATATTGTATATAACATCACAATACAAAAATACAGGAATTGTCAAGATCAATATGTAACTACAAGAATAAAACTAGTTTATTTGTATATCCTGTCTACATTTGTGGAGTTTTTTTTTAGCGTCTACCAGCAGTTCACTGTCTTACACTACGTACGCCAAACAAGTATTTTCATTTTTCTCTTCGTGTATCAGTCGGTAGTTATTTTACGAATAATACCCAAAATCAATTTAACATAATGTGTGCTATCTTCATAACTATGAAACAATTAAGCTTCTTATTGTAACTCTCTATCTTGAGTCTTGACACTAGAGGACGAAATTACATTTTAACTTTGTCTTCTTACATAACGGCATAATACTGAACTTCGAACAATACACAATTTCTTTGAAATGAAATTTCGTCACAACAATAAAACACCTTAGATTCTCATGACAGCGTTCACTCAGTAGTAGGAGGACTTGAATGACATTCATCTTCATCTTTCTGAGATGCTTGTCCAGTAATGAACCCCATATTATACGTGTCCATATTCACGTATGCAGACTGTACTAGCTGATCTTTTCGTGTTTGATGTCCTGGTAACCCTGTAAGTTACAACAGTCAGATTGTCAATCAGTTGCTAATAGGGTAATAACACGGCTGGCAACAGTGACGTTTAAGAGAGATACCAACCTTCTCTGCCATCCTCAGCAGTGTCTCAGCCATGGACTTGCCCGTCTCCTGGACCATACTCCACAGGAAGCTAGACTTGTTCTGTAGCAGGATGTGAGGATGATCAAACTCCTGCACAGGAAAATACAAGGATCACGGTCTTTCCCTGAAAATTTATGCCTTTGATGCAATAATATACTGAATACGTTTTAATAGCACGCGGGTGAAAAGCACAGTAATTGTTTACTTAGATGTATACCTTTGTTAATGAATCTAGTCAAGTCCAAATAATTAAATATTTTCTTTTATTGTAGTACTTCTTGAATAAATTAAACGATTTGTGTCTTATGATATCAGTATATTGAGAGTGCGTACTGTAGTGTTTGTACCTTTAAGAGAAATATTCTTAATGATATTTTTAAAGTAAAAGAATAAAAGAAACATAAAATTTCTTCTACGAAATACTACACTAGCCTATTTCAGAAACGGTAACTAGTGTATATTGCAAAATACTAAAAATATACATATTTGTTTTGATACCGACCAATAGTACGGTTCAATGTCTAACCTACATCTTACGGATCGTTAGTTTTCTAATTGTGCTTACCACGACTTTACCGGCATCCATGACAAGAATTCTGTCACTATCCATGACGGTGAGCAGGCGATGGGCAATCGTAAGTACAGTGCAGTCTGCAAACTTCCGCCTCACAGTCTCCTGAATCAGAGCATCCGTCCTGTCATGGAAAACAATAGCAATTGTGATTTTTGATTGGATAAATGTAAATTTTTTACAGTTACATAATTTAACCTGCAAATCTGATTAAATTATATAACTGCAAAGAAAGTGTTTATCACCAAGTGAAAAAGTATTTTGCAAACGAATTCAAAATGTGCTTTTGTTACTTGTACCGAATAACAACAGTAGAATCATAGCCCTGAAAATGTTTTCTATACTTCTTCAAATTCTGCGAAAATTTATTTCACACATGTTGCAAATTTCTACTAATTCTTGCAAATCTATTCTAATTGACACTACAATTTGCATAACTTATTTTTATGTACATTTAGCTAATTGTTAGTTTTTTTATATATTAAAATACAGCAACAGTTAGAAACACATTACATTTTTTATCATAACAGTACCCAAAAATAATTCTGAGAATCGTTTGTATTGTAAGGTACCGTGCAGTACCCAATGTGTAATTGTGTACGGAACACCCAGCATTGTGCTGTACGTCAATGGCCTTCTTTCGCTCGAAAACTTGGGCTGCGTTTAAAAGGGAGCATGCCAGCAGAGATTCAGAAGTTACAACCTCCATTTAGCTCCAAAGAATTAGTAAAAAATTCAAAGTTCACATAATAAAACTGCTTAAGGCCTCGCTCCCTAGTTTAGCAGTGGTTTCGAAAATATTTTTTGTAACGCAAATTAATACATGTATCAAAAAAAATTCTTTTGGAAGTTTTAACACTTATATATTGTTTTTATATGAATTTTTCTGTTGCAATACACCAAACTGATTTTTAGATTTTTGCCCTCGAAATAGTACACAGTTTGTTGTGAAAATAAGCCAGAATGAAGCAAAATATTTTTTTCCTCGTAAACAGTACATTATTTAAAAAAAAAAAAAAAAAACGGCCTGGCGGAATTGTGTATCGCATGACTGTACACTGTCTCAAATGTTTTCAAAGCATTTGATTAAAAAATATTTGAGTTATTTTCAATTGTTTGAAATAAACGGGAGATCATGGCCTTAAATTGAAACTCTGAATTAAAATTTTCTGGTGGAAGGACTCCAGAACTTTCGTTTTAAATGTTAGAGAAGTGATCGTTCTTTTATCAAATTTGCATTATTATCTGTTAGAAATTGACCATTGTTTTGATAGTCATAATCATCATAGCTATTTTCTAAGATGTCATTTTGAGTTAGCAATTTCATCAACCCATCTGTTCCAATATATTATCTACCTTTAATGATAAGTTTGTTATAGTTAAATGTTACTTCGCGATCACCAATTAATATTTTATTGCCATCAGATTTTAGTCCAAATATATGATCACCACCATTATATATGAAATTGGACAATTTATTATCAACAGTTATTGTACTATAGTTAGTTAAAGGGCGCGTATATACCGCAATTTTCAACACCATAATTTAATTTTTTATTTGCACCAGACATTTTTCTTCTTATTTTAGACACAAAATAGGACTAAATTTAACTTTTATGAAATTTTTTTATCTGTCATAGTTTTTGCGTAATGGCTTGTTAAAGTCATATTTTGCATGTTTCCGTTTTAACGACCACACTAAAACCAACTAATATGCCAAACTCAAAAAAATCACAGTGGATAAAGACATTGCAGGCTACAATGACATGATCACAAAAATAAATAATAAAAATTATTTGAATTAAAAAAAATGCTAAAACTCAAAATTAAAATATTCAATAATTTTTTTTTAAAATACAAATGATTTTTTTTCTTTAATTTTATGAGCATGTCATTGTAGCCTGCAATGTCTTTATCCACTGTCATTTTTTTGAGTTTGGTAGATCAGTTGATTTTAGTGTGGTCGTTAAACCGGAAACATGCAAAATATGACTTTAACATGCCGTTACGCGAAAACTATGACAGATATAAAAATTTCATAAGAGTCAAATTTAGTCACATTTAGTGTCTAAATTAAGAAAAAAAGTCTGGTGTAAATAAAAAATAAAATAATGGTGATGAAAATTGCGGACACCGCGTCCTTAATGGTACTTTATCCTGAATCGATCGTTCTTATATGTATACTTACGTTCCTAGTCGCTTTTATGGAACATACTCATAACAATTTATTACAGCAAGCACTTAATTTATAGGTGGGGTTTCATTATGCAAGAACATGGAGTGAACTTTATTAATATGGACAGCAGTTACAACAAAACCGTCTTTATTACCGAGCACATTTTTTCCCTTGTTTTCTCTTTTTTTTCCAAGTGTCACATACTTCTCTTTTCCTGGAATTCCTTTCGTGCACTGAAAATTCCGGGATCGCACAACCTGTCACCTCAGCTGTAACAGCAGCTAATTCCTTCACAAGCAGTGTCTGATGTTGTTGACAGAAAGATTCTCTTTTCACCACTCTTTAACAATTTTTCCTGAATGTGTTTCACGACACAAGCAAATTATTCTTGACCACGACACGTCATGCTGCTCGATTGAAACTCTCAGGTAGGAGTCACGAATCATCAACACGAAAGCAGGACACATTCAACAACCGTGGGAACAGACTGTTCACTATTCATGGTGCAAACACGTATTGCAGATAACGACTAGCCTGATGCTTTGAAATGCAGCATGGAAAATGATCAATATAAGAATATCTACACCTCGTGGTAAAACATGTTTGTCATGCGAGATAGAAATTTCATTCCTTAGTAAGAAAAATAAATGCAATGATTTAATCATATTAATGGGAACTACTTTCAAATACGCATTGGCACAGTGCTTGCAGGACGACAAATCGCTAACGACAAACTCGCGTGTATTTGTTTACACGAGTTCTAAGGTAAGAGTACAAGGAGTATAGCGCAGAGTCAAGATGTGTATGGGAGCCGGCGTGTCGATGTATGTGCAAAGTGCACAGTGGCACAATGTTACATTGTGACACTCCTTATGATACCCCATTCAAGATACAAATTGTATGTTGGCAACCCTGTGTCTGTCGCAGACAAAGTGACTAAGGAACCCGCCAGAAAATAACACAAATAAAAGATAGAAACTAGATGTCGGAGACGTTGAGAATATAAGACCTACAACTTATTATCTGCTTAGCAATAGTGGTATTGGTTTTTATGCATGGCCTTTATCTCTCTCATTTATTTATTAAAGACACAGAGGTCTAATGTTAGACAAATCCATCCTTAGTTTTAATTAAATAGGAAGATTCCTTTGCAACCTACCCTGGGTCAATATTGGCAGTTGCTTCATCCATGACCAGAATCTTGTTGTTCCTGATGATGGCCCGGGCCAGACACACCAGTTGTCGTTGTCCCACGCTGAAGTTGGAGCCTCCCTCAGACATCTTGTGGCTCAGGCCAGCTGGCAAGTCCTTGACCACTTCCTTCAACTCTACCTGTCCAAGAGACATGAAAGCTTTATCAGCGAACAACATTTTATATAGTTTGCAAGTTTCTCTGAAGACAGAACTTTGAATTTGTTTGGATGAAAAATATTTACGTTTGAGTGTTGTAAAGGAATCTAACATCTATCACTACTTACCTCGTCAAGTGCATCCCACAATACATCGTCGGAGTACTGGTCAAATGGGTCTAGGTTCTTGCGCAGAGATCCAGAAAACAGAACTGGTTCCTGAGGTATGATGGAGATCTTGCTGCGTAGATCATGCAGTCCTATAGCCTTGGTGTCCACGCCGTCTATCATGATAGAGCCTTCGATATGTGTCAGTCGAAACAAAGCAGAGATCAGGGATGATTTGCCAGCTCCCGTCCGACCCACGATGCCCACCTGAAGCAAAAGCCCATCCACGTTAATTTCCAGAAAGTAAAGAGATTGATGTAAGTTACAGAATTGCGAACTTTTGAACCTGTTTTCTGCCAAAAAAATTATCATCAAAAATAGTAAACATTGATCAAACCTGTGTATCATCACGTTATCACATTTACAGCAGAATTTCTTATCTAACTTGTTAAAATCTCAGAAGATGTGGTAGAAACGAAACCCATTAATTAAAAAATTAAGTTCTTATGGTGTTTTCTTTTGTCAATAAATGAGCAACATTATGAGAAAGCAATATACAAAACATTTGTCACAAACACCGAAATAAGCGGTGAGAACGTTCTTCTGCTGTAAATTATCTTCAAATATTATTTCTCCTTGCTGTTGTCCATTTACTAGCATTTAGAGTAAGTGGTCTGCAGAGTAAGTGGTCTGCAGAGTAAGTGGTCTGCAGAGTAAGTGGGGAAATGTTAGAAGTAAGAATATTAATGTTTTTACAAGGCAACTGGAGAGAAACCGGTACAGTTCATGCTTTTAGCCTCCCACTTTCTTTTCACTACCACCGTACACATTTCACTGCGTCTAGTTAAAATAAATTAAGCTAATCTCTGTGTTGCATACTGCAATCATTTCAAAATAAATCTCTACTAATTTTACGTCAGAACTATGATTGATTACGTACCAACTATTTGCAAATTTAAAAGTGATTTTTATGTGAATATAATTTTGTGATACAGTCAAAATTTTTAAAACGAGTAAATAGCAAGCACTGCTGGATTTTTCGCGAGTAGTAACGTGTACTGCTTGTGAATGTTTGTAGCATGCTGAGGCCATGTGGTTGGGTGTACACGCATTCGAAGGTAGTAATTCACTTTTTTCTTATACAGCAAAATTATATCTGACTGGTACGAAAAGGAATTATTTCTGCGACTTCTGTAGTAAACACATTTCACTAACATAAATATAGAACGAAAGGAAAACTCACCGAATTTGGATTAGCAACAAAGAAATATCTAAAGTCCCCGAAGGCCCTGTTAATCACACTTTTCACATAATCAATATAAATACTATTTGTATTATGAAATAAGCACAAATGTCATCAATAACTGCTGTTCAGTGACTTACAGAACAAGTTTTGTGAAAAAGTGTTCCACATGTGCAACATTTAAATGTGGGAAAAGGGATTCACATGCAAAAGAAAAAGCATAAGATCGCTAACAGTCACAACGAAGTAGTGAAAACTCAAGTGATCTACGTACAAAGCCCAATAAAATTAACACATCCAGGTAGAGGAGAGTAAAAACACTCAAAAAACTATTTGGCGTGAGTTATGCAAACATCTACAGTTTGTCTTGCAAATTTTAAATTCCAAAGGTTCCGAAACCAGCTAGGAACCCAAACCAAGCAAGATCTGAGTGTATAAGGAAACATGGCTGGAGTTAGATGGCTTTCTCAGACAAACTTCTGTTTACTGATAATGGCCAAGTGATTAAGCACTTTTTTTTTTAGGTTTCGGGGGACAGAAAACCCATGTGATTCATGGGAATACGAACATGAGTCTCCTAAGTCACTCTGTACTAAAACCAACTGTTGTGTTTTGGGCCTATTATCGTCACAAAATATATTATTGCAGTTAGAATGGGTTGCTCCAATTGGAAGAAGAGGATCCATACCTCATTAGTATGAAAACGATGTTCAACTTCATTGGCGATAACCTATAATGCTTTCTCCTCTGCGAGAATCTTCCACAAATCTGGATTGGCAGTAATAACTGAATTAAATGCTATTGATGTTTTGATTCCCTAGGCAACCCGACCTAACACATTGTGATTTTTTTTCTTTTAGGTGAATGTGAAAGCCGTGTACTGCCAGACACAGTTAGCTGAAGCCCCGAGAAATATGTGAACTAAACGATCTCTCACCTTCCTTTTCCCTATACTCTTTTCTTTGTTCCGTCAAAGTATTCTCAACTGACAGCACAGTTAGAATGTCAAACAATTACAGTGGCCTAAAACGTGACCGTTGGTACTCTATGTTTGCTGTAGGTGCGCCTCATGTAGTTCATACAAGGATGCTATGAAAATGTATAAGAATTAAATGATAATTAGAGCAGATATGTCAGGTAAAAAGACAATAAAACATTACATTTAGTGGTTAAAAGTAAATAATAATAATAATGCAACTTGAAAATCGTACAGTTTTATTACGAAAGGTAGAAACGAATGGACTTAAGCGACGGAAACAGGAACTTCACTGTCAACACCTGGTTAGAAGAGAAAACCTTCAAGGTGGTAGATTAAACGGCATTCATGTTGAAATCACATAACATTCCTTACAACTAGTGGAACATACTCCAGTAGTTCTGGTAGTGTTGTCTCCAAGAAAATATGGTAAACGTTGACATTTAATCGTCCAGGTAAAACGTACGGCCCAATTAAATAGTCCTGAATAGTACCCGCCCATATGTTTATCTGGAATCACTCATGATGCCCATGTTAAAATTGGCTATTGGATTTGTGTTATTCCACAAATGCAGATTACGCGAGTTAAACAGATTGTCTCTCGCGAAGCATGTGTCGTCAGTGAAAAGAATGTTTCGCCAACTGGGGCTCGGTGCTAGACTTTGTTGTAGATACCACTGGGTAAATTACAAGCGTTGATGTCAATCACGAGGTCCCATTACCTGCATCTTTTGACGGTAGTAGAGGAATAGTGACTAATCGTGACGCACACGCCACACAGTTGCTATAGACTCGTTTGTAATCAGTACGCAATGGCAGATGTGCTGGTGGTTGTATTCTGCTCCACTCGCAATACCTCCAAGGCAGGCTTCCTGACAGCACGACCAAAACCCTGCTCGTCAGCATTGGTAAACGAACCACTATTCCGCAGTGTGATGCGGAACACGTCGGTTCAGATACAACTTTGATATATACGACGTGCGGCCCAAGGCTATTTACATTAGCTGCTTGCACGCCAACACTCTATTGGAGCATTCAGCTCAAGTAAATAGCTCTATTAGAAACTATGTTGTACTACTTTCACCAAACAAGAGACGACTACTACAGGGGGTCAGTTATTGAAATTATGTGAAGTAATTCCATTACGAGATTGCTTGAAATTTCGCAATGGTTTTTACATTGCGATTCTTGAATGGAAATAATTTCGAAATGAAATTATTCCATCCGGAATTAATTTTACTGGCTGTCAACTTAGTGAGACGGTGAGATCTGAGATTTCACTTTACTAGTCAACAACGAACTATGCATTTGTGAAGCTTTTCAGATTAAATAAAATATGTGCTCTTTTGTAATCTTCTTCGGTACGAAATCCATTGTCAAAAATATGAAAATCCTTACAATGTTAAATTATCAACGATTTAAAAATAACTTACTCTACTCTTCTAACCTCACGAACTGCAAGACCTCGCAAACGTGTGTGTGTGTGTGTGTGTGTGGAAAATAGTTTTCGTTCGTCACTTATTTCCGGTGGGGTGCATTCCGTGTGTGGAAAAAGTTATTGTTCGTCTCGATTGTAGTCGTTTGCTCTTAGTTCCATACAGGAAGTTAGGAATTTTAAATAATTTCACAACCACATTTCACATTTCGTAATTAAGTACTTAAGAATAGCATTCTTTGGGTATAAAGTTTTCATTGCGGAATCAGGACTGTGAGATTCGGAATCGCAGTAGTGAGATTCAGAATGTGGAAATAATCTCGCAACAACTCAAGAATCGGGTCCCAGTTTAGCAAATGCTTATCATCGTATCTTCCCTTGCATCGGCGCACATTCGCCGCGTATTCAAATCAGGCGTTTTGATGAAACAATAACTAATTAGTAATTATAAACAAGCACCCCATTTACCATTGTATACTGGTATTAAAAACACGGCCTGGTTAAGATTGTTACAACAAAGGAGGTTTTTGCATACCTGTTGCGTGTTTAATGCTTACAGGATAATATCAAGTGGAACAATTAAAAGAATCTCGTGAACGAAACTCATGAGGAATGATAACAGAAACTTTTGACGCGAATCATTGACGTCTGCAACTTTAATTCGAGGATATGGCGTCTAACTCACATGGCAAATTATGGATCGGTGGTTCGATCCCAGCGCCTAGTATAGCACTTAAAAGAGTGCGTGGTAGATAAATAAACTCTGAAAATATCAATTGATTTCTACGCTTTTTTCGAAGCCAATTTGTATAAAATAATTAGTGACAATCCTAGATAGTGGTATTTGCCAACTTTATGAGTAAATATTTATCCAAAATTACTAATTCGTTACGCGTGATCGCTTGCGCCGCAGTTAAATGCACGAGGTTCCGGCGTCAGAGGTTGTGCCTCAGAAGTTCGTAACACTGGAAACAATTTTGTTTAAAAAGTTAGCTTATACTATTGTCTAGGATTTCTATTGTTTAATTTTTCGTAAATTGGCTTCAAGAAACCTACAGTTATAGATTAACGCGCTCTTAAGGGCATCGAGTTGTGTACACGGATGGTTCAGAATGTGCAATTAGCTGACGATTTTCTGACCATATCTCTGCTACATGAACCATATCTAATCAATTAAATAAATAAACTTCATTCGGAACATACCCATAATGTTGGGTAGTATGTACCTGAAAATCCTGTCTACGGTATTGCTAGTTGTGTGCCTACACACCGAGTTGCCTCTTTAAGCAACGGTGTAACACATCCTGTGAACATAAATACCCTGCCAATGGCTGTTTTAAGATCAGTACTTCTAATAAACTTCTGCGATGTTCAAGGTTATGTTAGTAATTTTACTATCGACATGTATCTATTATTTATACTATTCATTTGGTGAATGTGTGATAATTGAAACGGCATACAGGGTCTAAATGCTAAACGTATGAAGGACGGAGCACTGTGTGTGGCAGACAAACCGCCTAGAGTACGTTACACACGTTGCATAGCGGTAGGAGTTAGTAATAAACTTTCTACAGGACTACAAAATAAGTTTCAATAACAATCAATGCCCCAAGAGTGTCACACAAGAAGAAACCATTTTGATCCTGTCAACCTTTTCGCTCTTCAGCTACCAAAAAATTTATATACATATATATATATATATATATATATATATATATATATATATATATATTAACAATTGAATTGACGCCTCTTCCGATTTTATTAATGTTAGAGGGATGATTTGGCAAAATACAAAACACTTAACAGTTTCGTTGACCTGATATACGAAAAAGTGGCCTTCAGTATCACGTACTTTCTTACTTACGTTCACAGAAGCATTCTCTAATATCTTACTTTAAGAGTGCGTACCGTCCTTAATAGAACTTCGACTATAAGTCCATGTGTGTGTGCGTATGTATGTATGTATGTATGCATGTATGTATGTATGTATTCATGCATACATACATACACATACACATATATATAGACACACACACACACTCAACATACTCTGTCGTCAGGAATCACTTCCCAAAAGGCGCCTGACTAAGAGTCACAATAAATAAATAATTGAATGAGTAAATGAATATTATGTATATAAATTCTCAGAAAGATTTTTTTTTCTGTGATGAACTTTGAAAATGTGAATTAAAAGAAAGTAGGGCATAAAACAAATCTTACCGAATACTGGGAGGGAGTTTTGAGATACAGAATTTTGTGCGGTGAAAAATTAGTGTAATTGCGAGGATACAGATGGCCAGAAGGCAAAGATAGTATCGTTATTTTGTTGGTTTTGAATAGACGTTTCAAGTTTGAATAATGTTTCTCTTTATTGAGCACGGGTTGTTTCATTTTCAGATTAATACCCTGAAACTCGAAATTATCTCGGTTCGTTGCGGCGGGCGGGAGTTTTAATGTATATGTATTTTAGACAAGAACTCGGCAGCTTAGAAAGCCGTGATATCGAATTTAAACTTTACTGTTAACCACGGTCGTAGAAGAACAGGTCTGGACAATCGCCTGGAAACTTGACCCCCTTGTTGTTTGGCTGTAGTTCGTCAAGTTACCGAGAATATCGTACTTCTTGGCGCTGTTTTCCGGGTGGTCGGACTCAAACTCCGTCCACTTTTTTCCATTGTTAAATTTATAACGTAAATAAAGATTTCTGGAGCCTTTTCTTAAATTTGTGAGCGAAGAAAGTATTTCATAAATTGATAAAAAATACGTTTTGAAGAATTGTTTATCTTATCGGAAAGGAAGTGGGTGGAGTTTAGTCCGACCGCCGTAACATCAGCGCCAATAAAACACAATATTCTCGGTAGCTTGGTGAACTACAGCCAAACAACAAGGGGGTCAAGTTTCCAGGCGAGTGTCCAGACCTGTTATTCTACGGTCGTACTCTTAACCATAAACTTAAACGTATGAATAGTTAAATTTGTATTATTTCTATTAATACTTAAAACAACAAAATTAATTAAAACGCCGTTTATGTATATAGTTCTTGCACCAGAGGAAGCCCTTCTTTGTGTATATTGCAGATCTGTTGGAATAACAGGCTAGCATACATTTAAAGTACAAAATCCACAGCTGAACATTACCAGCACGGATATTTTTTTATTTCACAGAAGAAATTAACTGTCCAGTTCTGGGTAAAAAATGTCACTAGCTTGTTATTAAATTAAAAATTCATTTTGAGGATTACAAGGCGTTGTCAGCCAAATTGTTTTACAAAGTATACGAAGAACTGAATGCTTGTTAAAATCCTCAAACACATTCCTTAAAATTATTTCTGCTACATAGAACTCCCAGGGAAGTGACGATAATACGTGATTGTTGCCGTCTCTACAGCTCGTGCTACGAGGTATTGTTCAGAAAAAAATAATGTAATTAATAATCGACATGCTTTCATCCCAGGCTAAGTTAAATATGGCAAAAATGTTGCAACAGGTTTTTAGATAGAAATGTTTACGTAAAGAGCGTCAAACTGTATAGAAATACGTTGATAAGCGTCGACAAGGGGCAAACCATTCGTCTTAGACACATCATAACACTCTTTATAATATTATAAATAAATATGACAACCTCCTGATGTAATGGGAGGAGAGAATATGTCAAATTATAACGGATGGTACAATTATATCCGTCTCATATTTCGGACAGTAGATTGTAACAAATCTTAAGCATAAGCTATTCTTATTTGCCATTATAACGAAAATAGTATTTCAACATACCTTCTCCGACGGGTTGACAACGAAATTCAGATTCTTCAGTACTGGTGGCTCTTCAGGGTCATAGGCCAAATATAAGTTTTTGAACTCTATTCTGCCTTTGGAGGGCCGTTCTTTTGACGGTTTCTTGTCTGCAGAAGCAAAATTAAAACTTTTTTGAGAGACGTTTAACGAGTAAAAATGTTAGAAAATATTTCTTCATATGTCACAACACAAAATAAATAACATAGGGTTGCTAATATTGGCAGGGTATCCGAAAATTTCACCTGCCCATAGCAACGTCCGCCATGTTTCCCACTTGCAAAAATTCCGGGGTTGACCCCGCCGGGAATCGAACCCGAATATCCTTAGCTTGAAGAAACCGGAGGGAATTCTAGTCCTTGCGCCAATGTAGCCCCCATTCGTTACAACATACCTACAAAATCATTATAGTATCCCAAAATGCGTTAATTTTACTGCGTTTGTATCTAAATCAACTTACATGCATACAGAAATTCTTTATGACTCCAAACTGAACAAACATGGAAACCATTTAAAGAGAACTTAACTAGCAGCTGTTAAGTATTTTTCTTAACTAAGGTATTATGCAATTAAATATATATTTCGACATTGAAACTACAATGAAGAAATTGTTGTTATATGATAAAAAATAAAACTTAATTTCAATTTAACGCTCTTAAAAACTTTAAAGTGTATCTAAAAAAACACACGCATGATGTATGTGGCATTTCAATGAGAAACAACAGGTACAATGCATTTGAGACATTAATGAGGATAAAGAAATTTAAAATGCTTACTCCTGTAGTGGACCTACGGTATACCTACTTTTATTCTTTTACGTTCTTCTGATATAAACCGACAAACCGTCCAACGTATTAATTATAAAATTGAAGACGAAAAAACAGTCTATACATGATGTTTCTTAAATAGGGGAATAAACTTCGTATGCGTGTTCCTCTCGAAAAAAGAAGACAAAAACATGTTATGCACTATCCACCTAAATGTAATATGAAGGGAGTTATGAGCCCACAAATATCAAATTTGAAAATCGTATTTTCCCAAAATATCGGAAACTAATTGACATAACAATACAATATTTTCAGCATTGCTTAATGCTATTGGAATCTTCAAACCAGCAGCAAAGTCTGGTTGATACCTTCCTTCCTTATGAAAATAGCGGGGGTGGCTACCCTCTAATTGCATACAACTTTGTCAACGTCAGGATATGTGAACAATTTAAGACGGCGTGTTGTGTAATAAGACCTGTGTGACGAAAAATGTCCTCTTGTTGCAACTGCCTAGGACCTATCGTTTTCGTGTAAAACGCACACAAAGGTTCGGTTGCTGCTACAGAGGGCCAGGAAGGAACGGTCGGAAACAGAGGTACTGTATTGTTTGAGACGTACGACATAAGAGTGTGGACATGAGTGGACATTTATGTAATGAACAGTTGTATTATTATTCCTGTATCATTGTTATTATTCCGATACCTTGCATAAATGCCATTTACATACTGCGTCAATTTGTGATTCATTATGTTCGTACTTGTCTGAAAAATGATGCACCACTTGACATAAACAAACAATATCTTCAGCATTGCTCATGGGGTCTTCAACCCTACCGCAATAGCTGGTTGATATCTACCAGCCTTACCGAAATACGTAGTAGGGGTGGCTACCCTCTAATGGCATAGATCGTTGTTACCATCGGGATATTTGAACATTTGGAGACGATTTATTAAGACATTAGGCAATTCATAAGACATACTACTACAACATTATCGTACAAGACCTCGTTTATTACTTGGCCTGCCCTCTGAAAGGCCGCGGTAGTCAAGCAGTCAGAGTGCTTGCCTGCCACCGAGGTTATCTGGGTTCAATACTCGGCGTGGAACATGTGCAAACCAGTTTACCAAAACACAAAGAGGAACATCAGTGGGAGGGGTTAGGGTGCCGTTACCCGCTTACAGTTTGACCAGTGGTGGCTCGTGGGTTGTTGCCACGGAGTGCACAAGTTGCCGAAAACTGTACGCTTGTGTGAACGCACCGCCGTATACCAATGACCATGAAATATCTACTGGTTACTTGTTGTGTTGTTACCAATCAGTAATAAGCGGCACCTACATGCCAGCGTGTCAGTGGCTGTAGCATCAACTAGCGCACAACCGTGTACAGTTCTCTGCAACTTGTGCCCTCCTTGGCAACTACCTATGAGCCGCCATTGCGTTTGACGTTTTAATACCATCTTTACTCAATGTTAATACTGGTTGGAACTACTTTGAAAAATTCCTGTTCAATTTGTGTTAGTGAATGTAGCAGTATCGTGTGTGAAGCAGCAGTGGGTGAACACACAAGCAGCACAACACTTGTGCAGATAGTGAAAGCTGAACTGAATGCAACCTTATCACATTTCTTTTACTTCACTGCATCTTCGCGCCAGATGCGGAAAACTAACGATGCGGATGTGAGAGGATCGAATATTTGGCGTATTTTCTACGTCTGAATAGTAGGATTCAAAGAACAATTGCTGAAAACAATACCACTGTCGCTATTAGACTGAACTCTGCCATCATATCATTGTGCTGGTATCCCACTAACAGTTGCTGCAATTATTAAATTTGGAAAGAGGTTTTTTTTATTTTATTGGGCTTTCGAGTCTCGTCAATAGCGTGGTCATTAGAAACTGTGACATACAACTGTATACAAAGACTAATCCGTGAGGGAAATCGGTTGTGCTCTTAATCCCAGTATTTACCTAGGGCGATTTAGGGAAACCATGGAGAACCGAAATCAGGACTGCTGGTGCCGGGAATCGAACCTGTGTTCTCCTGAATACAAGGACCAGATTTATGAGTGCACAGCATGTTGCCAGCCGATATTTCCAGGCGATTACAGTTTTCTGAACAATCTCTGTGGTAGTAATTCTTTCAGGCGATAAATGTTTGTGAAGCGAATATTATATTTATTGACGAGGCTTTCGCCAAACACAATGGTATTTTAAATTTGCGCACGAGTGATGTCTGGTCAGATGGAAATAAAGGGGATGCCATTACAAGCAAGAAAACAAATTTAAAGCCTGGCGATACCATAGCCTATCGTGCTCATATCGTTCACGCGTAGCTCAACAACAGATTCCCAGACCGATGTATCGGCATTGTTTCACCCATAGCATGACATGCGCGGTTACCTTACTTAAAAACGTTAAGACTTCTTCTGTAGAGGAGCCGCGCGGATCTTAGTGGATGAGATCCCTGTGGGTTCAGAAGATCTCGTCGGGCGATTCGACGTAGCAGCTGGGAACATTTCCGAAACGCAGAGGGTCTTTGTGTATGTTGGGCGAAACGTTTCGTCTCGTTACGAAATCTGTATAGAATATAAGGGTAGTTGTATCTACATTTTGTTGTTTTAATGTGTAAAAAATGGATCGGATATAAACTTTATTTACAGTTTTCACCGAATCTACTCCACTCTCCCTGGATGTGTGGTGGCAATGTAGTGGAGAAATTTCGAAGGCTTTTAACTACTAATTACTGATAGTCGATGGAGGGTAAATTATACGTGTTTTGAGCAGCGCCACAGTGCAGAAGTTCGACAAACCGGATATTTCCTAGGAAACACATCGACTAGAGACATCATTCGGTATGAAACGTTCGAAAATTCGGGATTACCACTCCAAGGATTACGGATTGGCGTTGGTGATGTAAAAGACAACGATATGACTGCTTGACCTTTGGAACCTCTGTGGTAGTGGTGTTAACATGTAGCTTACTCTCACAGGCGATGAGTAATGGAATGCCAATCCACACACTGATATTTCGATCACTGTTTTTGAGAAAATGGTTGCCCGGTTGGTGGAGGCCCTTTTAGTTGATTTACAAATATTCTTCCGTAAACAATTCTAAAACTCCGATTGGACTTGGGAATAGTCTTTAAAAGTAAGAGGAGTGGTCCTTGAGAACTTATAGGGGCAGAGTAATAGGTACGCTAATTTTATCGACCAAACCGTATCCATTATTATTATTTTCCCCCCGATATATTCAATTACAACTGTTTTTCTTAATTCATTCCCATGTTCTCGTAACTCCACTGATATGAACTTTCGGCCAATTCGTTAAATTTACACCCTACCTGATTTTTCACAGTAAATCACCCCACTAAATTTAACAGTCGAATCTACACATTTCCTGCAGACATTAAACACACGAGGAGAGAAAAGTGGATATGACGCTAGATAAAAATAAAACAGACCTGGTGTAGACTCCAGTGGTCCCTCGTCTTCTAAGTTGCCGTACTCCATAACTCTCTCCACTGAGGTCATCTGGTTCTCCAGCTCTGCAGACTGCCTCATGAACCACTGGAACATCCCTGTCAGTCCCAGAGACTGCGAGATGGCCAGGCCAACACTACCTCCCAGTGTTCCTCCTAACAAGACATACGCACAAGGGTGTCTGTCCATTCGTTATTTTCTGACACGTGCATAAGAGTGTGCACTGGTTACTGTTTGACACTTGCATTATGATGCCCATTGGTCACTTTCTCGGGAGTCAACTTATGAAAACCAATGATGTTTTCCCTTCACTATTACTTATATGTTAAATGAGTTAAAACCTAGCGATTGGCCAGTTTTTCTGTACTCCTCAAACAATGTGCTAGATATTCCGATTGCATACACGTTGACTAGAGTCTTGAACTGTCATTAGAGAAATAATAGAAATATAACCTGTATTTTGTTCACAAGATTCGTCACCTTCCATATTTTTATACCCAATTAGGTTTATTGCAGACAAAATAATATTCACTAAACATCACCAAAACAGAAAACACAAAACATTTTGCATATGTGTCGAACATCGCACTACTAGGAGAATCTAAATTAATCTTTAACACATAGTGAGCATTATTAATCACATTTTTGCTGTTGGTATTTCTGTTTTTCAACAATTTAAAAAGTCCTCCATGAACTTTTACAGACAAGGCTATCTGCTAATTGCGCTTGTGCCATTACAGCTGCAGAGAGATATCCTAAATCACCGGGAAAATCCAATAAAACGAGTAAATCAACATCAGTAATTTGACCGATCTGGTTAATAGAACAAAAATGAGTGGCTTAAAATGTTACATTTTTGTATGCGAATAATAATCATCATAAAAATCCATCAAGTAGTAATATTATTCAGGCAAAAAATATTATTTGTAATGTTATAAAACTAATTTGTAAATAGCTATTTATTTAAATATATTCATCCACCACATTATTTTATGTAGCAGTATGATGAATGTACTAGAATATCAAGAGCTATTTTAAAACTACGGGCATATTATTAAAGTAATGTGTTTTTGTTGAAAATGTAAGTTAAGTAATTTCAAGATGTAATAAGAGGGCCGAGTTTTATGATTAAGTGACAATATATCTGTGGCATTAGTAAAAAAATGCCTGGAATTCACGAGCATGGTCTTTAACGCATGAGACCAAATAAAATATTTTAATTGCCTTCAGTTCATGCTAGTCCACTTGCTTCTCTGTATTAGTATTAACAGTGGTTTAGTGCCAGAATATTTGCCTCCTACCTCAGAGATATAAATTCAACTCCCAGTGGCGCCGTTCTCGATTTTCGCTCGCTGGTACGCAGTTGACGTGCAATTGGCTATCCGGCTTTCACAAGGTACTTCTGTTTCTTCTAACCTACCCTTGTTTCACTCTTACCCTACATAATCCACTCTAGTGCTCACGATCTCAATGCTAAATGTTCATCAAATTCTCACCCTTTCACCTCTCTGGATTAAATATTCAAAACAAAGTATCTGGAGCATAATTTGAGTACGTCAGATTAATGGAAATTCATTCATTGCGTTAAAGATACGTGAAAAATTTTGAAATCAAACTATATATAGAAATATTCCTCTAAATAATTTATCTATGATATCGAGTTAATATTATAGCTGGTTTACAAGAGGTTACAGAAGAAAGGCTTGAATGTCAGTTCATCTTTCAAATTAGTTTCAAGTGTTTGTGTTTGAATTGCAGCGAAATATTAAGTGCAAGTACGAAAAAGTAGAAACACGTATTTAATAATACAAAGTCCAGATTGTTACTATTCATTTTAAAAGTTTTTCTCGATTATACTGATATCGTTGACTATCAGATTTCTGTCCTTTGAATTTAACTGAAAAAAGCAAGCCATTACCTCTTCCCATGATCAAGAAGCTAAGCGTAACGCATGCGATGAAGATCTGACAGACGAAGTCCAAGTAAAGACCGAAAGCTCGACCAGATGCCAAGAACAGGTAGAAAGCTGAAGAGTGCAGGTCCTGCAAAAAATTCCAGCAACATTTCTTTTTTTACATGACATAAATATTTGTTATTTTGTAAACTAAACATGAAATTCAAATAACATTTATTGAATGAAACATACCTTAATGATATTGACACCAGCACATAATATGGTAGCACAACACACAGTAGGTCGCTCAAAAATACAACCACAGGGGAAAATGCAAGTCTAGTCAAAAATACTATAAGACTGAAGTATTTTTCTACAACAATTGTTATCTTTTGACATAAACAGCCTGAAAATTACTACGAGAAAGAAATATTTGTAATTCGACAATATAAATATTTCTTATTAAAAATACACCCCATGCGCAACAAGATGTGAATTTTGTATGATTAAGTTTTAAACTCCTGGAACATTAATATGGGAAGTAGTTTGACTTTTAAAATAAGATGGTTCGACTATAGTAACACTGTTTGAAATATTTCAGTATACTCAGGCTAAGCTGAACAGATCTGTCCAATATACATGTAGGTTAGTTCATGTGCATTTCGCATCTGTACACGTAAATGATTTAAATGACAAATGTGGCTACTAGTGTGTAAAAATAGTTCCTACATGAATACAGAACCAGCATTGTAAGGTGTATGTACGTGATACGCAGCACAAAGGCGAAAATGTCAAAATACACAAGACTCAGCCTCACTGGCTTATTAAACTGCTTGATCAGCACTTGTGATAGCTTGATAGTGGCTGCATTGTCGGTCCGCAAGTTGCCGATGGATGTATCTTGCGACTGCCAGGCACGTTGGCCATCCCGATGTCACAACAAGCTGAATTGAGAACTACGTATTTTCACACTGCTATTTAATTTTGCGAGTTAAGTGCTTGGTTCTTCTGGTCCTCTTCGGTTGTTCGTTTGTATCAACTGATAGACTTATTGTAATGTACAACCACACCTTCCTCCTAATTTTGGATAAAACTCCGAACCTTTGAATAATTTACCCGAATTACCGAAGAATGGTTCGTTCGATTACGGAACGGAAGAAATGAGGATGGCAAAAGACTCATCGGTAGGCTTCATCTAATATATTTTATGAATCGACGCATGAAAGTAAAAAACCGGAAGCATCAGCTTGAAAGGGAAAGTAGACATAGTCTAAAAAAATTTGATACTTGCTTGTGGAACCAGAGTGATCTGTACGGAAATGATCGGGAAGGAGTGTCAGAGGTCAATCACTTGGCATAGATTCGAGAGGAGAAGGGTTATATTAGTATTCGTGGCACACATGACTGTCGAATACACGTATCGTACTTTTGCGGCCATTTGGTCCCTCATTTTTCCGCTTTTTCTACGCGTGGAATATTCTTGGGTGTTAACTCCTACCCAGTGTTGTTCTACATAATACTGAGATCAAATTACAGTAGTTGTGCCGTAGACAGACTCACCTTGGGAGATGGCACAAAATACTTTGCAGTTTCTCACCTAACCGTTGCATGCAATATGGGACACTATGGACTAACAATGCCATTGTTCCAAATATATGCGAGTTATGATAAATACGTGTGTTGAAGTATATTTTATTTCTTCCCGTATAAACGGAAACATTTCAAGTCATCAATTTAATTTCAACCAACCCCATCGTGATTAAGGATTTTGTTAGGGAATATAAGTTTTATTTGTTATACACTATTATCCTGCGTAATACTCTTACAGGCACACATTTAGGTACATAGCTTCTATAGAACTAGTTAAATATTAGGAACATGCCTTTAAAATATTTAGTTTTAACAATTTCGCGAAATATGTCACACATATTAGAGTCGTATATGGCAAATAAAAAATACCTGGTGGTTGTCGAACTCTTTTTGTAGAATTTTCTGCGCTCTGAATGCTCGAATAGTCGACAATCCTTGAAGTGAAGCATTCAGATGAGAAAATACAGGGCTGCGGGCTGGAACAGCAACGTAATTCATTAAAGCTTTTAATACAGGCACCTAGGTGGACACAATACACACATTTCTGTTTTCATAGTAAGTATCTCAAGGCTACTACATGTCATGATTCAAGTGAGCGTGATGAAAGGAGACTGCAATATAAAAACTAATTACGACCAGAAAAGTTTGTCATACTTACTGATTCCCTCCAATCTCTTGACACAGCGCGACGTGCGCACATACACGGATCTGAACATATAGAAGATGACGATGACGAATGCGGTGGGTATGAGGATCCAGTAGTTGACGATCGCTATTAGCGTCACGATTCCCAGCAGCATGCAGCCAATCTGAGGACATCATAGTCATAACAAAAACACACTATTTTGCGGTAATACACAAGATATTTCGGCAACCAAACTGTAGCAGTAACGCAGATTCTTCTAAATAGTAATTTAAACTAAATCATAGGTAGTTCGGTTTTGTTTTTTACTTATTCGCACAATCAAAAATTAATTCATATGGTCACGGTTGAGTTTAAGCACTATAAAAATTCGTTTACAGCTACCAAGTTGTGATATTTGCTGACGGATTTGTTAACTTATTGCTGACATATACGTCAGTATACCGCGAACCAACACTGGTAAACGTGCTATTAATTCACACAACTAGTAAAATGCCATAAAATGAAACAAAATGTCTCCAGAGTCTTGAACATATACCCCCATTAATTGGCTTCATGTTCAGTAAGGTAAATCACAGTGATTAATGACCGATAGTTGCTAGAATTTTCGCTGATTTAGAATGTATTTCCACACTGAAAAAATAGTACAGTTGCAGGTACCATACTTTTGTTAAAATAGGGACAACAAAACAGTTTGGTTTTTGGTACTACTCTGGACAGTTCCTTCAACAATCTGTTTTGTAGAAGAAACAAAGAGTCTTGTTGCATTTACACAAAAGATGGTAACTACTACACAACAGATTGTTGAAGGAACTGTCTAGAGTAGTACCGACCACCAAACTGTTTTGTTGTCCCTATTTTAATAAAAGTATAGTACCTGCAACTATACTTTTTTTTTTTTTTTTCAGTGCAACAGGAAATTCACGCAGACCAAACCGACGACAAATAGTATCTTGGTGTAGTAAGTAGATGAGTATTTTTGCTTCATTTTCACTAGTAATATGCAGAAATGTGCATCCATGTTTAACACACAGCAGTACAAGTTCTTACAATAAAACACGCGATGAAAATTGTCGGCTAAGAGATCGAAGAGCGGGAAACTGCGAACTATTTCACAAAGTACGAAGATGTCGCATCGAACTACATGCTATGCAGATGGACGGGCACAAACACATTTTTCAAAAGACGAAAGCAAAACTAACGAGCACACACGTTGGTCCAGAAAGAACATACTTATTTTAGTATTGGTGAGGACGAAATTATAGTAACAGTTTTCAGTGATGTAACCGCACTTCCCGTGTTTTCTGAGAAACTAGAAGGTTACTAATATGTTACAGGGTATATGTTTCCAGAGTGCTTGCCAAAAGTATAATGAAGCAGGGAAAGGCTCAGTTGGTTGCCTTGTTCTGTAGATGAACAAACTGTGACATTTTATATGGTCGGAAAATACAGGTGGATAGTTATATTTAAATTACGTGAATGTTTGGTTTTTAGGTTACTGAACCCTCATTGTTATTTATTGAAAAACGGTATTAAATAATATAACTGAGTGTGGAAAACAGAAGCGATTATCTGTGAACGCGTTAGTATATTAAACATATAAAAAATACGTAACTTGTTCGGGCCTAACATTTACCTAAAAGTTAACTATATAGACGTAAATAGTGCTGAGCAGAGACAGTTTTCGGGACCATACAGTATTTGAATCATCTAGCAAATTAGCGACTCCAAGGAATCTTCGGTAAGAGTAACTTAACCAGAATATAGTGCAGTAAACGTCCATAAAATACCAATGAAACAGTACTAGTCGTCAACATACCAGGAAGCACAAACTGACGTTTTCCCAGAGATTTGATCTGTGCCACAACGATAAAGTGGAACAGCATAATAGAAACTGGGAGAATAAAACTGGCGTAAGTCGGCCGCGATAAATTTGTGAAATTTTGAAATCAAAATTTAAATATTATCACTGAGTATTACTGCATATAAATTAATTAAACGATGTTTGCCTCATTACTAAGCGAGTTGTCAAATGCAGTTCAACACATTTCTTATTGAAATACACCAGTCCTAAATTAGTATAAAATAGAATCTATGTTTAAATTTACACATTTCATAAACGTTTTATGACAAATAGCCCAAGTTTCTCCCGACTGCACTGGTATCCGGAACCAGAAAGAGAAACGGATAGTTGTTTAAATATTTCCGTTCGTCTGCTTGCTGCTTTGCGCTAAAGTTAAAAAATCGACTGGCAAATCGTTTTTAATGTGCGGTATATTAAACATGCATGCGCAAAATTATCAGAAAACCAATGTTCATTGCCAAATGATGTAAAGTAACATTATGTGAAACATAGCATTTTGCAATGCCATCCTTCGTACTTTGATTTTTTATAATGGAATAATTGTGCAATTTACTTTTATTTGTAGTGAAATTCATAGCACTGGCCTACAAAGCACTTGTCACATCAATTATATTATTTTACACCAGTACACCTATATAAAAAATCAGCACAGTATTCGCTACTTTCTCAAATAAATAACTGAAATATTTTGAGTTGAAACAATTACTTTAATGCAATTGTCAGATATTTTCAGAATTTTAGCAGCAAACTTACTATTTAATGGTATAACTACTAAAGAAAAATAACGAATAAACTGACAATGA
The DNA here is from genome assembly GCA_003012365.1 of Medauroidea extradentata. Classification (NCBI taxonomy): domain Eukaryota; kingdom Metazoa; phylum Arthropoda; class Insecta; order Phasmatodea; family Phasmatidae; genus Medauroidea; species Medauroidea extradentata. Next base: position 27,132 of record PNEQ01028393.1, read on the forward strand.
AATAAAAAAAGGAACTTCGATTATTTATTATTAAAGACAATGCAAAAATTCCGACTTCTGGAATGCAGTATAAAACATACTCTGACATTTTGGATTTATTCGTACTGTACTCATGTTTTCTTGATGCGATATGGTTGTTGTTCCTTAATAATTCAGTACTTGGCATTTTTATGAAGACACAAAGACGCCAACTTACTGAAAGACAGTCCAGCAGCACCAAAGGAAGCTGTTCATCGATTGCGCCCATGTCTTTGGAGAACCTGTTCAGAATCTGACCTGAAAACATACATTCGACATTATATTTGTGTTAATTTTATAAACTGATTAAAACATTTACTTTACTTTATTAACAATATAAAACTATCAATAGTCAATTGGCAGTGCATTACGAATATTTAGTTGAACTAATGCTATCAATATTTTATTCCTTGAGAAAATCCGCAGCGTAACTCGTTAAATCTAGTTTTTTTGAGGCTCTCAAAGGGTATATATAACATTTACCTTAATTCTTGCTAGATAAGTGTAACACTACCAGCTATGTGAAACAATTTGAAACAATTAAGGATATTTAACTAAATAAATACATGCTGCATCACACCCAAAACTTAGTTTGTGGGAATGTTATAAACTATATGTACGCACTTCTGTTAAGTAAAATATATACAGGGAGGACTGTAGACGCTTCCAAAGTTTGAGAAAAAATTACATGTTCTTGTGGTACTTTGAAAAATGCTTGCTTGACAGAAACAGATTTATGGTTACCAATAAGTGTTACCGAAATCAATAATAACGTGAGGGATTTGTACATTTAACTCACCTCAATCATGTTTAAATGGGGTGGCACCACCCCTATTTTTGAAGAAAGAAAAGGAAGTGAGAGTAAAAATGTGCTGTTTATGACCAAAAATAATAAAACGTCGGAAAAATTAGAAAATGAAATGTCTCTTCAAAAAATGTCTATGTCTCGTCCTTTACGGGTAATCATTACATGTTTGATTTCACAGAGAATTCCTATTGCCTGCCAAGTATTCAACCAGGAATGACTGGCTGCTTGCCACACCAGTGTTGCGTGTGGGCACACGGTTTGTGGCAACGAGAAATCATAAGTTGCGTCGTGTAGTGTGGTTACTAATAACATTGGTGAGCGTCGTGGTCCCCCCTCGCCCAAAACCCCCTCCCGTTATCGGCAGTGTAGTCCCCCTTCCCGAACATGGGAGAGGACTGTACCCTAGTAGCAAATACAATCATTTTTCAGTTGGCCGACTGTTAGCAGAAGCGGCCAACGTTCGCTAGTGTGATCGTCTACTTTTGCTGGAATGGTTGTTAATCAGGCCATGTCAGTAAATATGTGTGTACTTATACTAAAATAATTTTAATGTGAGAAACTTCGTTTAAAAAGACTGAGATATTCCAGTATAGGTCAACAAACAGACTTAGCAAACTAACCCACAAGTATAATAAGAATGCTTGTGGTACATTTGTGGTTAATGTATAGGTGATTTCATTATGCATCATGTTCGCCACTCGTGTCTAAGGGTGCATTCTGAATGAGTATTGCCTCTGGGCTGCTCATCAGTTCAGATTTGCACAAGTGGGTAGTTGATGTTTGCTATTAGGGTAGTAGACTGCAAACCCAAACTTCATTGTTTTGCATGCATCGTGCTACAAGTCGACATGACAGTGTACACCAATGCCGAAATGACAGACATGGTTCTGCTGTTCGGTGAAATGAAAGGTAATGCACGCGCTGCTGCACGATTGTATCACGAGAGATTCCCTGCGCGGAGACAATCTCATCACGAGACCTTCAGCAATGTTACCCAGAGACTGCGTGAAACAGGCACGTTTAAAGTGCGAGGTGGCTCTGGTCACCCAAGGAAAGTAAGTACACCAAATGTGAAGGAAGAAGTTCTCAACCTTGTGGAGGAAAACCTGTCAACAAGTACCCGCGCCATTGCGCACGGAGTGGGCGTGTCCCATTCAACTGTATGGCGAGTTATGCACGAGCACCTGCTACATGCCTACCACGTGCAAAATGTCCAGACATTGTCACCAGCAGATTTCGCTCCTCGATATGCGTTTTCGCAGTGGTTCCTGCGTCAGTGCACAGAATATCCAGACTTTACGCTCATCGTATTGTTTACTGATGAAGCGTGATGATAATTTTAACAGCAGGAACAGTCACATTTGGGACGACATGCATCCTCATGCAACTTCCATAGTAGCGAACCAGCAATGATTATTTGTGAACATTTGGGTGGGTATTGTCGGCGACCATCTCTTGGGCCCTACTTGATGCCATGCCGATTGAATGCACACATGTACTGCCAATTCCTGCAATTCACATTGCCAGAGTTCCTCGAGCATGTGCCGCTTGCGGTTCGGCAACGTATGTTGTTTCAACACGACGGTGCCTCTCCACATTACACACGAGCTGTAAGTAATCACATTAACACAGCATTTCCATCACAGTGGATTGGAAGAGGTGTGCCTATTTTGCGTGACCAGCACATTCCCCAGACCCTAATCCTCACGTGGGGTTCATCAAGGCTCTGGTGTAGGACACGCCCATCGAGTCGGAGGAAGATCTGCTAGCTAGGGTAATGGCCGCCTGCGACAAAATTCAAGATACACCAGCTGTTTTCGACCGAGTGCGCCAGTCTCTGATACGCCGACTCAATCGTTGTAATGAAATGGAAGGGCACCAATTTGAACACTTGTAGAATTTCTTAGATAGTGCGAAATGGCCTTGGTAGTGCACATACGTGCATTAATTTTCTTATTTTATGTGTCGTTAAAATGAGACAATTCCACCTAATCTGTTTATGAAACTCAATAATGTTTTACCACACACAAAGTTGCAGGACGCAATACACTATGGCGCAGCACGTAATCAGTCATTCCTGGTTGCATACTTGGTAGGCAATTGCAGTTCTCTGTGAAATCAAACAGTTTGTGATTACCCTTAAAGGACGAGATTCGGGCAGTTTTTGCTACAGACATTTCATTTTCTAATTTTTGCAACGTTTTATTATTTTTGGTCACAAATAGCACATTTTTACTGACACATTCATTTTTTTAATAAGGGTGGTGCTTTCCCACTTAAACAGTGAGGTGTATTAAATCTACAAATCTCTCACGTTATTATTGATTTGGGTTACTCTTATTGGTAACCAGAATACAGGGGCGTCGTAAACGGCTCCCGGGGTGCGGGGGGGGGGGGGGGGGGGGGGGGGGGGGGGGGGGGGGGGGGGGGGGGGACGGGGGACGGAGGGGACATGTCTCCCCCCCCCCAAAAAAAATTTCGTGGTTTTTAAGATTTTTTAAGATTTAAGATTTCCTTCAGTTGTATATCAAATATTATGATGCAGAAACTCTTTAAATAGCAGCATTTTGCACCTTAAAATATAACATTTCCCGTTGGAGGACTCCTACACACCCTTTCATTACGTAAGTTATATGTACACTTTCTCTACCAGTGACGTCCCCCCAAAAATCAAATGCTTACAACGCTGATGCCAGAAATCTGTTTCTGTGAAGCAAGCCGTTTTCAAAATATGACAATAATATGTAGTTTTATCTCAAACTTTGGAAGCGTATACAGCCCTCCTTATTTTACCTGAACCATGGGTTCCCTATGTCAAACTTTGTATTGCCGCCTCAGGAATAACCTGTTAAAGTTTGTCGGTATTTTTTAGATACACGTTGTGTGTGTATGTATATATATATATATATATATATATATATATATATATATATATATATATATATATAAAGATTCAAAGCAGTCAAAATTTGGAGGTACTATGAAGTATAATTAGTTGTACTTTCATTGCAGTAGTTTTGTAAGAAAAAAACGACAGGACACATAATTATGTTGTATGGCCGCTACGGAAATATCATGAACTACTATTTTCATCGTATTGTACTAAGTTAATGAAACATTTTGCGCACCACAATTACCTCTTATTTTTGAACAAAAATTGTTTAGATTAATAGATAAAAGTACGTTTACAATGGTATTGTGACCTGGGTAATGCTACGTAAACTCTGTTATATCGTCATAGGGTAGACTCGAACCCGGGTACACGTGTTAATGAAATCAGATCCGAAACTTCACACTTCTAATTTGATCGTCCGAGGTCGATGTGCCCACAGTTGCTGCAAATTGTAAAAAAAATCAGCTACACTTTGACGTGAAGAAAACTGCCAACCCTTAAGTTTCAGACATTATTAACGGGCATCGAATACGTTTGTCGTGAAATGCACGGAAACGTTGAAAAGTAACGTAAACTATACTGAGGAACTCAAGCCGTACTCAGGAGGGAGGATTATAAATTATAATTTCGAAAAGTTGAGATGTAACGCTTGTCAAGTATTTTGAACTCAGAAAGGTTCGTTAAGTAATAAAAATTAAACACTAAGACAACCTAATAACACTTTTAGTATGATAAGTCTGGTATCCTAACCATTATAAAAGTTTTAGGGCCTGTATTACCACCTCCTGACAAAACTGGCTTATTACTATCTGCTGGATAGGCTATCAGCTACTTATAATCAGCCATTGTGTATTACGACTTCTGGATAGTAACCAGATAACTATCATGTAGATATTCGGAGGTACTTGGTTATTTTTTTTTTTCATAAGATGGAACTAAAATGTAGCTAACTGTATGTTTTTTAGTTGAAATTTGTTTCGTTGGGTTGTTGTGGTTTTAAGGTTTCGCAAATATTACAAATTGTCACTGTTTCTCATGTTTATCATCATCATTAAGTAAATTATTGATTAAAATAAAGGTATCAAATAAAATAATAGACCCAGATAAATTTAATTTTATAATTAACGTATGCAACACAATAAATACTGGTTAAAAATTGTGTTAATAATAGCTTCGAAACCAAAATAAATCATAACATGAAACATTTAAGCTGAAATATCTAAATAATTATTAATAGTCTCATAATTTATATCACATTTTCTGCAGTCACCAAATATTATAGGTCTCCATTTTGTGAAGTGGGATCCTAACCTCAATTTCATTATCAACAAACATATATGACGCCATTTTGTTCCAATTACTTCTGGATAGGTACCTATCAGCAGATCGTATATTAGCTGTTAGCCTTTCCAGTGGATAGTCTCTCGGATAAACGCTATCAGAGGGTCGTAATACACTTTTCTGGACTATCTTTTAGATATGTTTTATTCAGAACTTTATCAGGAGGTGGTAATACAGGCCCTTAATTTGTGCACTCCGTAAGACTTTATCCGTGGCACTATGCAAGGCCAGCCAGCAAACGGGTAAAAAGTCGGACTCGCATTTGGGAGGATCCGGGCACGATTTCCGGCTCCGGTCATTCGTATTTTAGGCCTAGATAGCATAGGCTATTACCGATTTCTTCCCAGTTCTTTCCTATGCGTTAGCATTTTGTCTGACAGTTTCCGATTACCTCGCTATCGACGAGATATAAAACCCAACAAAAGTAAGAAACAGAAAGCACACAGGACCTCATGTAGGCCTACGTGCATTTACCCTACCAGGTGAGAGCAAAATATCAGTAGCTCACCAGACAATCTAGCCAGTAACATGGGGTATGTACTGTTGTAACATGAGGCAGGTATTGTAGCGCTCATAAGCCTCTCCTGACTCTTGACATTCTGGCTATCTAAACAAGTGGCAGAAGTACATCTCTAGCTTATATGTTGTTATCTATTAACATCACTGTAAATAAACGTGGATATGTACATAAATTGCAGGACACGCAAATGTGCTCACTTTCGCAGACTAGTCTGAGCTGGCTCATGAAATTATACAGGCTCACATTACTCTAGTGAAATTGGTGCATGTTGCTATATCAGGATTGACAATGATCCATCGCACCCGTCCGTTCGACATCCGTCCGTCGATCACGTGACTTCCAGCCAATCAGGGGTCTGGAATAATTCTATCAATTCGTCCGTCAAAAGCTTGCCAAGCTTTAACTTTTTACGGACGGACGGGTGAAATTAAAGTCTTCTAAAGTTGGCGACGATCGTTCGAACGATTTTATTTTAGTAAAAAGCTGCGCTGTTTATTTAATTTAACTACTTTGGTTAGATGGTACTGAAAAGTCGCCTTTAAATACGATATAAAGAATGTTGACATTCTGGAAAAATTAAAACTCCGACCGACATTTTTTACACAAAGCTTACGCACATTAAAACTTAAGTAATTTATTAGTAAATAATTATGCTCGTATAATTTATTCGTGGTGAACATCAGTGGTTGCAATTGTTGACAGATATAGATTAATTAAAATTCTGTAAAATTAAATAATATGTTTAAGAGCATTTTTTATCGCACAGTAGTTTTCTGTTTGTGCATTGGTAGCATTGCTAATTAAAGGAATAACGACGGACGGATGACACATGCGTAACTGTCTCAATGAATATATCAATTTCACTCTAACTAGCAAACTCGTCACAAGATCGTGTACAGCGCATCAACTTCAATACCTAGCGTCCCTTTACGGCTGAAAGGGAGAAAAACAAGAAGGGACGCAATTCGACCAACGTCCATTTTTATGTATACGCTGGAAATACAACGTCTGCCGGGTTCCGCTAATACTGTATATTATCACGAAAAGAACAACTTTGATGCCAACTACTGCAATGCGGCAGAGAACTTGTGTGTAGTACGAAAATATCTTAACTACAGAGTTAAAAACCTTGGGGAACTTTAGTTGTGTACATCCAACCCCTGCTTATCTCACCTGAAGGGTTTAAATTGAAGAATCTCATTGGCAGACGAATTATACTGTTGAACATCCTGTTGTGGAGGTTTACTGACGAGTTCATACAGAGGTAGAAGAAGAGGAAGGTCTTGTAGATAAGGAACACGATAGCTATTGTTGTGAGGCCGGCAAATATGTACGTGCAAAGATCTCTGCTCATTAACGAGTCATCCACTGGTACAGCTATGTACGTTGAATTTGAGGTTTTGTTTACGGCATCTTCTTCTATCGCGATGTTAGCTGCAGCCTGTAAGAGTGCTCTCTGACTCTCAGTGTTTGTCCTGTAAACATGCACATTTTACAATGCGTGCTTATAATCATGAGAAATGTTAACATTAAGCATATAACCTAGCATCGTATTCGCCTAGGTAGTTCAATTCCTCCGTTACAAACTAAGAAAAATGGAACGTATGTTTCTGATTATCTCGAAGACAATCAAGAACATTATGTTTTGGTTCCTAAGATTTTATCAAAGTTGCTCGATTTCCACAACAAAATTGATAGGAATGTAAATGTAAATTTTTTTCAACATACATTTAACACATTTCCAGATCTCACATAAAAGATTTCTACTATAAGAAGTTTTAATAACCGATTACAGTCGTGCATTGTGGGTGCTAGTATATTTTATACTGTAATTTGATTAAAAATTAAACAAAATTATGTTTACTATAATGAATTCACAATTTTAAGTAACTTAAAACTTGTTTGGTGGTGTGTACTTGTGGCTAATATCCCACAAACTAAGTGATTTGTATTTGTCAACACAAGCGAAACAAACAATTATGTTATATATATATATATATGTATGTGTGTGTACATATATATATATATACACTTTGCATACACTATAAATTAGTGGATCGTTAATTTTTGAAAATGAAATAAATGATTTTTACATGTTCGAATAAGAAAGTAAACTACAAAACATTGTCCAGGAATGGTAGGTATTGAAAATTTACTCAAAACAACTACATTGGATTTCTTGCTTTATCACAACATACGATTATTTGGCATGCACGAGGAAATATGTATCATTCACTCGACTAAGTAAGTCGGTTTTTTCATATGAACAGTTAGTAAAAATAGGAAAGTTTACACAAGTACAAAATGTGGGTCGGAATCTGCCATCTTTACCGTCTCAACTAATGACCCATTATCACAGCAAATCACAGCTGAAAAAAATGTCACCTTATTTACTCATACATACAAATAATAACAACATTTACAGGGTATCACACGGTGGAAGCACCACACACAAACTGACCACACAAGTCTGAGTCATGCATTAATGTGACACCTAATGAACTCTTTTGAGCTAATTCTTTGCTGTCTCTCACATCCTTCCACCTCAAAAAGAAATCTTTCTTTCAAGTAAAGAAATAAAAAATTACCCTTTAGATTTGGAAAGAAATAAAATAAATACTTTCACACACACGCACACACACACACACACTCTCTAGTATTTCGCTCACTGACGAACTCTTTCAATCCTCTTAAGTACTATGATTTTCATGACCGTTGATGGAAATGTATCTCACTTGCAAAAAAGGTCAATATACATCGCTAACTAATTCAATATTAAAAGCTGTAATACAGCAGTGACAAATGCGACGTAGGTCAATCAATTAAGGTAAAAAAGAACTAAGAATCGGTAAGCGATTCTCAAATAGTTTCGATACATTTTTTTTATAAATGGGCTCGATGAAATTCATAGAACCACCAATTAAAGAAAAGCTCACCAGAAAGAAAGCCAATAGTCCGTACCGCTGGATAGTATCTGAGCGGTAAGTTCGCTTAACACCACGACGACCACCAATAAGTACCGGCCACTGGCAAACAAATACGAGACATATGTCGACATTGTGATCTTTCCCCTCGTCCGCATCTCGTGCACCTCTTCTGGGGCAGTCTCCTCCAAGAAAGCCATCTCCATGGAAGATGTACTACTCTGCAATATTATGACACTTTCCAACAGTCAAACGACGTGGAAACTATTTCACGAGTGAAACAAGGCTCACAAGAGTACTAAAGTGTATTATATAAAATGAATCAATGAAAAACTATAATGGCAAACTCTAATATAATACGCCAATATTGTTTACTGCTGGGCAAAAAGAACAAGATATTTTTGTACAGTAAAATTAATATGAACGATCGTAATGAATTCAAGAATTGCAAAGATTCCATATCCAGCAACAAATAAAAACCAGTTAATGCCAGAACAGAAATAGTACTTATTACGTCGGTATATCTCAGATAAAGTTGCAGAAGAAGAACGTACCCCAATGGACATGTCTCTGCGTCGCTTGCTATAAGACAGAGATCGATGGAGAGAATCTTCTCTCTCTTGTGATGACAGAGATCGACGAAGAGAGCCTCTTCGCTTTTGGGAAATGTTTTCGTCGTCAGGGTCATCGCCTTCCTGATCACCAAGCAGTTTCGCAAAGTCAAGTCCACTCTCATGAAGTTGGCTGTACGTACCATGAGCCTCCATACGACCCTACGGAGTAGCAAGACATACACAGTGATGACAGTGGGGAAGATAACATCATACTTGGGGGCTGCAGCCTCAGCGGGAACTATATAACCCACCTGGTTCAAGATGACAATGTGGTCGACGTGACTGAGGAACTGCAGCTGGTGAGTGACCAGGATGCGGATCTTGTTAGCTAGGTAACCACAGATGCAGTTCTCAAACAAGTGTCTACCCACATGTGCGTCCACAGCAGATAGAGGGTCGTCCAGGATGTATATGTCTGCATGCTTGTACACAGCTCTGCAAAGTGGAAAAATATTAATTCCATAGTAAATGCTCTCACTGTGCATTAAAGTCAGTAAATTGTACAACATTGTTTAACAAAAATGCACAATAACTGATCTTCAAAATTTTTTGGAATTTCCTGTAATTGCTGAACTACTTTTGTTTTGTATAAACAACGTAGTTTTGAAATCACAGATTGAGTTTAGACATAATTTCATATTATTCACCTCAATTTGATTCTTAGTAACAGTATTGAAATCACAGTCCTTACATTTTCTCATAGCAATAAAGAGCAGACCAGGCTGTTAACATTTTAAATAATTACACCGATAAATTACCAATTAATATCGTCTTAATAAAAGTCATCAACAATTAGAAAACGCAATTAGAATAAAAATTCTCTTGGCAGTAATGGAAGCAGTAATGCAAGAGGACTTGTGCGGAAGTACATGCGCTGAAGAAACTCAAGTAAATCGAGGAGACAGATAGGTATACAAAAGGGAAATAATAACCATTTGTGCGTTGTTTTAAAAACTGTGAAAATATGAATGTTTACATAATAGGTAACCTTAATAATTACTCTTTAAATCACACGTTACAAATACTGACCGGGCAAGGTTGATGCGCGCTCTCTGCCCTCCACTGAAGGATATGCCTCTTTCCCCCACCACCGTCTTGTCTCCATAAGGTAGCAACTCAAAGTCTCTAATGAGAGCACACGCCTTCACCACCTCTCTGTACCGCTGCTTGTCGTACGGCTCCCCAAACAGTATGTTGTTGCGCACAGAGCTGGCAAACAACCAGGGCTCCTGAGCGGCATACGAGATCCTGCCTTTCACCATGATGGAGCCGCTGGTTAGGGGAAGTTCTCTCAGCAAAGTCAGCAGTAGAGAGGTCTGTAAAACAACAAGGTTCTCAGGACAAGCTCTCTCAGCACTGCAGCAAGCTGAATAATACTGATATATCACATGTGTCTTACCTTGCCAGAGCCCACTGGACCAATCACTCCAAGCAGCTGGCCTGACGTGACCTTCAAGTTGATGTCTGTGAGAGTGTTATCGTGGGACTCAGCTGTCCACTTGGCTGTTGCACCAGACATTACAATGCCATTCTCTTCTAGTGGACCATCCACACTCTTCTCCTCGGTTTTTGTTTGTGATATGATAGTATGAGACTTATCGTTCAAAGCAACCGAACCATACTGGCTTTGCTGTCCATTGGACACTTCAGGACTCACTAGTTCCTCGTATAGAAGGAATTTCTATTAAGAAAATAATTTTCTTACAACATACTACCCTCAGATTTTCGTAATCCTGCAGGAAGTTAACTGTTTGTTGGAATCATAGACCTCAAAACAAATAAATATAACCTTGAGAACACACAACATATGACCATTGTTGATGTTTCATGATGTGTGTGCCAGAAAGCTGTATAACTAGGGAAATAAATATTTCGCGAGTTCAACGACATACGTGTTAAAATCTATTGTCCTATTTATACACAAGCTCCGGCTATTTGTCCACTAGCTTCTACTCACTGGAACAACAAACAATGAACCAATGGACGGGCTTGAATATGCATAGGATAGTAGATCTAATACGTCGGTCATGGAACCCGCGCATTATTCCTTTCCCTAGGTATAACACCATACGAGTACTCGAACTATCCAACTAGGTTGTAAGACAAAAGTGTAAAACGGCGAGGATCACATGCTCATAGTTTACATATTCTTAACAAAATTGTGTGCCTTTTTGTAACACATGTATAGTATAAAGTACTGTACACAAACAGCTGTCTCACCATATGGATTTGGAACTTTTGAGAGGTGTTCTGCCCACACCCGAGTTATTTTCTACATGTATGGAAACATTCTTGTATATGTTGAAAGGCTAAAAGGCGTTGAGAAACTAGCTCCGTACCTGGATACGTTTGATTGAGACTAATGTTTCTGCAGTGGTCGATATCGCCTGTGGGAAACTTCTCGTCATTGTCATTCTTATTATGCTGAAATACGACGAGACTACGAATATCTGAAATGATAAAGTTTTCAAATTAATGAAAGTAATTTTTGGAACTAACAGTTATATATTTCTGGTGACTATAAACACCTTATGAAGTTAAAGTAAAATCATTCCTTGTAAATCAGTTCTAACAGGAATTATGCATGAATCTGTTATTTTTAAAGCTGTGATTAAAATAAACTAATAACACAGTGTGCGTTAAAGCTTACCTTCTCTGCTGTTACTGCATTCCCAAATAAGACGAAGCACAAGACTGTGATGAATAGAGTTAGACGTGTCGTGAATCCTTCAAAAGCAGTCATTACTGCTCGCAGGTATGACACGAGTTTTATTTGCCGTATCTCGTTTCTGTAAACAATACACCAGGATATTAAGAAATAAGCAAACGTAACTAGACCAGTCGACTGAGAAGTAGTGTATGCATTGTTAATGAGAAAAATTTAAAGAGATATCAAATAATTTATTACCATCATGTTTTATCATACTTTAATTTAGTTTTCTCTCTGCAGCATTATGCATGTTTTGGCTACAACGTAGCCATTTCAAGAAATAATGACAAACAGATTAGTATGTTGTTTTAAAGCCTTCAGGAAGTGGTAATTTAAGAAAGTTGCAACTAAAAGAGGTTCTAAGATACAGTTTTCATTCGAAAGAACTTGAAACTGTGATGTTAATCATACTGTTTTATTAAGATTTATGCGTATATTTTTTTGTATCTGGATGTATGTTTAAAGATAACGGAACTCCAAAACGTCATAACTGGGAAAACATGAACACTTTATTCTTTAATATTGAGTGCTGTTTGAAAAGACGTGTGCACCATACATTAACATGTTAGGTCTTAAAATTGCTGCTCACAATTACATGTTATTTGAATGAGGCTATTTTGAGGTGATTTTTTTAAACTAGACGAGTTTTCAGAAATCTTAAAAATTATATTGTGCAAGCTATATTTTTATCTAACTTCGTTTTTAAGCTACTTCATACAACGAAAGCGCAAAGAACTATAGTAAACTACTTAATCGAGATGTAAGGAAATACTAACATAGTATAGTCACCGACTGTAAAGTATGTTAATGTACCTGTATAGGCGTACACTTACACAATTATGAACGGAACAAAGAGCTGGTAATACAAATGTAAACGTTATACACTACTGATAAAAATTCCTTGCTTAATCAATGATTTGCATTTCTCTTTATGAAAAACATATACATAGGCCTACTTCAAACTTAGTCTTGTGTATTTATTTTAATAAGGGCATTAATCATTATAAGACTAAAAATATTTTTATAACACCGCGATAATCTCAGTTGTTTTAGACTGACGTAGTTTTGGTGAAGTTGTTCGCTTGGTTTGAGTTTAAAACAGTCAGAATGTTTAAAACATATTCTGTCTGGGGGCTTGTATCATAACTGCTGATCAGTAATGTTATGTTTCTGTAAATTACAAGAAATGATAACTTTCTAATCATTTTGCATATTTTTAAAAATTTTTTTGGTCAACTTTACCCTAACTGACGGTAATATTTTTCTTTTGTTGAAACATATTAAGGTAATTGTTGCTGTGTACCATATATCTGAAAGAGAAATGTGTTATTTTGATTTTCGGCGATTTAATTACATAAAGTTCGATGATTTAAAGCTAACATAAATTATACTTACGATTACTTAACCACTGATGGTTAAATTAGACATAGACATTATACAACACGTTAAAATTTCTTAACTATGTAAAGTTTCAAATTGTTTAAGAATTATGGTTTTATTTCAGCTGTATGATATTTTGTGGCACCATACCCGAAGAATTGAAACAAATTTCTGAGAAAACAAAGTACCAAGTTTGTTAATCCACTTGGATTATTAAAATTCGATTATTAAAGTGGTTCATCTTCTAGTATCTAACATTTAAATTTATTGAACGACGCCTTTATACACTAGATAAATGATTCAGCCATTACGTGTTACATTGTCGTATTTGTACATGTTATCTACCAGTCATTCTTTCCAGCTATCAGAATTAAATATATTTATATGGCAATGGTAACGAGCAAACTCACAGTGAAAAGCACTGACAAAGGTCATGTATTAACCCGGCGGAGGAAAACTATCATATCAGGCTATTCATATACTCACAGCCTTGCGTGAGCTACAAGCTTGGAAAACGGTATCTCCCATGTGTATAGTTTTATCACTTGGATTCCTGAGATTATCTCGTTCATGAAGCGCACTCGTTCGTCCGTCCGAAGTGCGCTGCGAAGACGCATAGGTCCTATCTTCTTGCCGATGAATACTGCCAACATAAGTTACATAGTTGAAAGTTTACTGTCCATCTGTACATTATAAAAACATCCTTTAACAGTATGGGAAGTTTGTACCCTATAAAAAGAGCCCTAAAAAATTCGCAGATTCAATTACCTGTATGTTAGAATGCACTGTTCTGTATATACTCAAGCCCCGACCATTTGTTCAATTGCTGCTACTCACTGGAACAACGCAGAATGAACGAATAGACGGGGGCTTGAGTATGTATAGTACAATGGATTCAAGCATGCAGGTCATTGAATCCGCGAAAATTTCCGGACACTATAAACGATATGGGACACCATACCACAGGTTGCAAATAGAGCAAATGTTTCTGGTGAAATCAGTAAACATTTGACTATTTTCTTAAAATGTACAGGATTGGTACCATTGATGTAAGTTTGGAAACAAACAGTTTCACCATTCATATATTTTTTTAACACTCATCTACATGGGAATTGCAAATTTACAAATAAATTTTACACTGTGTAACACTAAGAAGCGTGGAGTCTTTCCACAAATTATTTACAGTAACTTATCGAAATGTCGTAACTACAGAAATCTGACATTGGTTCTTATTCTGAAGGATGGGAGCAGAATTACATTTAGAGAGATTAGCCCACGTATCTGGCTGTCGAATAGTATTACGTTTGTTTGAAAATATGTTTTTTTTAGAATAATTATTAACCTAATCTCCATCTCAAGTGTAAATTAAACGAAACACGTTTCAGAAAAAGACTGCCGAGTGATTTCAGAACACACGCGATAAAAACAAATAATTACAACATTTTTAAAATATGCTATTTTTAATCAGTTATATCTCAAAACGTGGTACTCGGATGAATAATAAACAAATCTCGAGTCCTGTTATGAATTTCGGTGTACGTTTATCAACACTTGTATTGTAAGGTCACTGTTCAGAGTCCTATAATATCTTCACCGAGCGAGGTAGCGCAACAGTAACGCGTTGCAAGTGCATTTAGAACGACCCGGGTTCGAACCCGGCTCCGGCCATCCTGATTTCGGTTTTCCATTGTTTCCCGAAAACGCTCCAGGCGAATGCTGGGACGGTTTCTTAACATAGGCCATGGGCGACTCCTCTCCCAGCTCCTGTCGTGTAAATTTATGTTACCGTATCTAATGACCTCGCTGTTGACGAGACGCAAAGCCCACATACCTTTCCTTCCTGTAATTTCTTCAGGAAGACGGAAACACAACACCCATGTCGACAGCTTCGCGTAAAGGAGCAAAGAAGTATTCTTCGCCAACGTTGGGTCGTCCTTTTCGCTCCTTCGCTTCCGAGCCTCCAGACATAGGCCAACCTCAGACCACAGGTAAGTTTCATTATCTCATCGAGTAAGCCTTATTACATTTTGAGCGCTTGATCGGCTGAAATGAGGATAAAAAACCTTGGCTTCAAATGTACTCACTTTTGTTGTTTAGGGCGCTGCTTGCCTGAACGTAAGATGCTCATAAGTGACGGAGCTGTAAGTGCGACCTTGAACAGCACATCAAATACCGTATCGCCACAACAACCCAAGCGCTGAACTAGCATGTAAGATTCTCGCCGATCTGTTTTTGCTATGGGAGTTCAGCGGTGACCATATTATTTGATTAGTGGAATAACTGCAGCAAAGTACGTGTACGTTTCTATCTGAGTTTCACGTACATCTGGTTAGTACATTTTGAAGTACGGCAGTAAGAAAAGGCCGTTGTTAGCTATATTGGAGGGCTCAGAAACAGTGTTCCGTCCTTATTTGAAGTGCGTTTTCTTTTCGTACATTGGGCTGTGGGCAATATGTAGAAAAGTTTCGCAATTAAAAAAAATGTATTTGCGAACACACTGCAACGCATTTGAAGCGTTTGGTAGGATTCGCCATTATCCGACAGTGCTGTAATTCGCCGTATTTGTGGTGATTATTATCTTTTAGCACACACTAATGTCAAAACATTTACTTCACGCAGTGGACGAAACTGTCCTAATTGAATTTGCACTAACACACAAACATGAAAAACTTTCAAGCTCCTGGTCCCAGGGACTCCCCTTCCCACACTGTGATCCATTTTCGATTCACCGCAAAGTCGCTTCCCTCCAATTCATCCACTCAACCGTCATATAGTGATGCAACCATAATACTAGCAAGGTTGCTGACTGACGTCTGTTCCACAATGGGAATGGGGAGACCCGTTAGGAATTTGAACATGCTTTTCAAAATTTGAACCAGTTACTATTTTAAGGTTGTGTTCATGCTGGTAATTTAATTATTTATCTTTTTCTTCCCAATAACATTTAGCTGGAATGCTAATAAGACTTTCGTAATGGTCAAGTTGCAATTAATACAAACACTAAATACTTAAGAATTTTGATGTGATAAATCATGTCAAGTTACCGTTTAATTAATTGAGAGCGCCGTAGTACAGGCGGGACACAAAATGAAACTGTAAATCTAGCAATAAAAAAGACTCTTCACACACGTATTCCCTTTACAGAAAATAATAATTTCAAATGTGGCGACATAAGGAAATCCCACGTGGGTTTCCAGTAGCCGGCCATTTTCCACATTGGCGAGTTTACATAAGTACATTAATTAACGTCTCCACTGATAGTGCCACGATTACAGTTTCATTTCATTTTTTTTTAATTATAATTATTGAACATAACTTTAACTGTCCCTCCAAATGTTTGCCAGTTTAAAGACTTTCGTTCAAAACTCCAATAAACCGAAATTTTAGGAACCAGGCTTTACTTGATATTTACGAAGTTGATAAATATGACCAATATCTCAAACCTTCCTTTCATTTGGGCGTGTTCGGCGGCAAAATGTGCAAAGGAGTACCTTCTTGAGGCACAGCCTGTTTTGAAATTACATTTGACGAGCTGTGAGCTGTGACGCGCTTCCTAAATTGGTTGTAGGTAGACCTAGGAACGTACTCTCCTTTCCTATCAACCCCATATCTCAGGAGAAGGAATCATTGGTGCTTATGTACTTGAGAATTCCAAAATATGGCTGCATTGATACCAGGATCTTAGTGTATGTGTTTATACAGAGCTGCAGATGTGGGAGACAAAATCTTCAGTGGAAGATCTATTGTAGTAGTACTTTTGAGTGTGTCAAAAACTTGACATTGTTCATGTCCATTGCCTGATCAAAACACAAAAGTCGTCTGCATGCAGTGGACTTGCAACCAGTATTTTTTTGCTGTGACTGATGCAGGTGCGCTGCAGCACAATCATGGCGGCTGAATAGATAAAGTGTAAATCGCTGCTGCAGCGCTTTGCCTGCTGAAGGTGCCCAAAGCAAGGGGATATGTCATCACGTATTGACGTCATGTGCATAACACTCTATTGAAACTGAGGTTTTATTCTGCATAAGTGAGTTTTGTGGGATCAATTATTTGTAAATGTAGTGCCCACATACAACACCACTAGTTGTTATTCATGACTTTAGTTAGATTATTTTGAAGTATAATAACAAAGGCCTGCCTTAACTTGCGTTATGAACATTATAACTTAATAAGTAAAGAAATCTATGCAAATCTAAGATCTTATTAAATTTAAGGTAATCGCCACCCCTCGCCTTTAAATGAAAACTATGTAAAACATAATGATATTTATGTACAAAAACACGCAATCGCAAACTGTACACAAAACGTGTATTTCCAGCATAAGAATTTATACAATTCTCTTAAGAACGTTGTATACGCCATAACCCTGGCGTAAGCAAGAAAGGATTTGCATGTTAAATTATATTCAGTGGAACTCATTCCTTTTTCACGATGTTGCAGAAACTATTTTCTGCAACGAGAAAAATAAAAAAAAATTGCTACATGAATAAAAAGGTAGGAAACATTTGTCATGAAATGTTTTCGAGTGTCTTTTTGCTATGAAAATACTTATTTGTCCATAGTTCACAGTATATTTGGTGAAAAACCTCTAAGAACCTATAGCTATGGCGTTTCTCCGATTTATGAACAAAGAAAGTCAGTGGTTGTATGAAACTAGGGTTGACATGTACTGAACCACAAGCAATGCGAATTAACACGCAAATCAGTATATTTGCTCTCGCCAGGGCTTCAAAATAAGCAGCAGCTACATGATGGGATGTTACCTTGGAGTGGAATGAAACTGAGGGTGGCAAGCACGCCGATGACAGCAGAGATGCCCATGGCATCCCACATGAAGTATGTGATAATGACCGCCTGCACAGGGCTCACCACCAGGTATGGAGTGTGCACGAGGCACAGGTCGAAGCGAGCCACGTCATTGGACAGCAGGTTGACCACCTGACCGACTGTAGTCTCGCCCAGCGCCGTCTGGGTCAGTCGCAGTGCCTGGAGGCATTTTACATACTGTACTCTTCTACACAATGCCAAGTCTTATGGTTTCAAAATATTAGGGGATGGTGTACTGCCATATTAAATTTACAGCATTTTCCTCATTACAAACGTTCCAGAAGGCGTATAAAACACATATTAATATTTTATGAACTTGGAAGATAAGAAAGATTATCATCTTCCAACAAATGTCGGATAATATGGAAATAATTCACTATCTACCAATGAAAAAAGATGTAGTAGGTTTACATTTTCAACATACACGAAATGTTAAAAAAAATAAATGTTGAAACGCCTTCAGGAATGCATATAACGGGGAAAATACTGTAGATTAAAGATGACTGTGCACCATCTCCCTTAAGGGGAAGCACGTGTAAAGGATTTTCGCAGTAAAGTCAGCATTTTTGTTGACCTTCTTATTACGAATAATTATCAAAAAATATTTTATTATGGCCATAGACGTTGAATTTGGAATTTACTGAAATTTATGCAACATGATTCTAATGTTACGTGCTATGTTTATGCTAACAAGGAGCACAAAGATGAAAGTTTAGCATAGTAATAGCCTCCAGGGCTTTAGAAGTGCTTACTTAACTCCGAAAGCCTATAACAATATTACGATACCTAAAATAACTGCAACTAATGTGTGCCAAATATTACTTTAAAATTTCACAGAGATGTTTAAAGACACGCATGATTACATATTCAGCTTTGTAATAATAATTTAAAAAGTCGAAATGGTGTATTATAACAAATCGCATAGCCAACACAATAAAAAAATGCATTATTAGTAAATGTTCAGTTAAACTTGAATGTACGCCAACGCATATGACTTCCTTCTCTGAAGGAAAGAAATATCGTCGCTGTAAATACTAGTTGGAACATAAAACAAACACAAGAGTGTTCATGTATTTAATACACATCTGTGTTAGAATTCATATAGACATAAAAGTGACTATCCATACAAATAAATTTTGTAGATATAATTCAAAACAAAATATGAAAGATGCAAATAAATGCATTTTAATTACTGTGTAAAACACGTTACTTAATTATTGTTTGGTTAGTTTTCTCTGCGTGAATGAAGTACGTACACAATAGATTTTCACCTGAGTAGGGACAATAAAGATACAAGTAGAAATTATATTATATTTTGCTATAATTTTCTCTGGACACTAGATACTAAATAATTAACTTACGTGCGCAGAGTACTAAATTTGCACGAAGTAAACGAATGTTTTTCTTTGTAAGAGGGCATTTTAATATTTATTATATTTTTTAACAACTACTACTTAGAGTCTGAAAGCATCACGTCAACAAAGTATTTTTTATTTTTGCCACAACTTCAACATTGTATATTGGGGTTATTCTTATTGGCCTCTAAACGTAAAATAAGGTAACTGGGTTTTTACGTCTCGTTGACTTGATGCAAAGACAGGAGCTGAGAGAAGAGCTAGCCATTGCCTGCATTATGGAAACACCCCAGCATTCGCCAGAGCGATGACGAATAATCGAAATCAGGATGGCTGGACCCGGGGATCGAACCCGGGTCCTCCCGAATGCTAGGCCAGCGTGTTACCGTTGTGCCACCTCGCTCGGTTATAACTATCTTGCAACGAATGCTACAGCAAAAATAAGGCACAATTTAATTGGTCTTTAGTTTACATTTCAAATTTACAGAATAATTCATAGAAATTGTATCTTAATTAATTACCTAAGTAATTTTAAGTCAAGAAAGTGACTATGCATTTCCTGTAGAAAATGTCAACTGTTTCCAGCCCATGATCCAACATGTACAGGGCTTTAATAATTATTTTTTATTCTTAAACGAGAGTAGATATCGTAAAACCCTTGCACAGTTTAGCAAATAATTTTGTTGACTATGCAGTCTAAATTTTCTACATAAAATTGTATACATTTGTCTAATTCGTTCAATGTTGAAAATTGCTGTAACTTCATAATTTGCTGAAAACACAGTTCATTTTGTCTTGAAAAAAAAAAGTTAACATAGTACATACACACTGTTTGTTACAAAACTGTGCTAATTTTTCGATAACTGCTCTCTTTTATGATTAAAAAAAATCATCAAAACAGTAGAAACGAACGACCAAGGCCTTAAAGAAATATTTGAGTTTATTTTGTGTAGTTATTAATATAAAAGAATAATTTTTATTATATCAGTTACGGTAACTCTACATTGAGGAATCGCCTTAGAGATGTGTATCCTTAGGCCGCGCTATCTAGTTTCTACATTTTTAGCGATATTAATTTGTTACGCCTAAACGAGAGCAGATATTAAAACTCTGTCTGGCAGGTTTGTTTAAAATCGTCTTCTCCATGTTGGCTGATTTTTCAAGACAGTAAATCTTATGGTTTTAGCAAAGTATGTAATTAACGAAATTCTGGTTAACTGAATTTATAGTAAAACCAGTATAATTTCTTGATTTAAAAAAATTAACTATCACTACAAAACCCGTTTCGAACGAAAGTTCCGAACCAATTTTTGATATCTGCTCTCGTTTAAGATTAAAAAATAGTTACCACAAAACAGTAGAATCAGAGAGCATGACCTTTAATAGTGAGTATAAAATATTGCATTGCCCGAGTTCTTACTACTCAATGATATGCGAATCCGCTACCCAATGATGTACTGAAACTCAGTACTGGAAGTTGTACCTTTCTGTAGATGAGTGAACAAGTGCCAACCCGTATCTTCATCCCGAAGTGCATCATTGCCATGAGATTCGCCTGACGTGCCAAGAAGTAAGATGTGATGCAAGCCAGTAGTCCGAATGCATTTATGTATGCGTCTTCGAGAGTCATCTCGCTGCTTGGCTCAAAGTATCGGATAAACCGGCCAAGGAACATGGGCTGAGCTATCCTGAGACACAAGAGACTGGGTATAAATATTAATCTAAATTCTCTCTTTCTATAAAAAAAAGTGACAAACAAGTGGACCAACAATCAAAGCGTCCACAATCAGCTTATATAAAAATTTGTTAGGCCTATACAGCAAGGTGGTAGGGGAATGAGTACCATATGATCATATTGTGTTTATAAACCCTCGTTGAGAATCTTTTTGTATACATTATCGGGAAAAGGCGCCCAGCATAGACAAACAGACTGTAGAATTCGTGACGAACAATACATATGTCATGTTCATTACAGTATTGAGCTTAAAGGATGACATCGACATCAACTATTAGTTTTGTTACGGTATCTATTGGGTGGTGTATCCTCCTTCCCATTTCGGAAGCCCTAATATTTCAAAAAAACCTTTCTGTACACCTTATGTGATCACGCGTAACCCGTGTACTTACTATTCAGCCATGTAACTTAAATTTCTTTTCGCTCTGGATTAGAGTAAATGAATGAATGTTTTCGCATCCACGCATGTGAAAATAAGAGAAAAATGACAAAGACAGAAGCAAAAGTTTATATATATATATATATATTTTAAATCGTACAGTGTGATATATATAGAGTTGTGTAGATAGGTTGTGGACATACGTGGCAGACAAGTACAGTAAACATAGTTGGCATGCCTCGATAGTAGTTGCATGTGCAATGGCGGCTAGTAATGTTCGTCTGTAACGAGCGCTGCTCCTCGGGCAATCGAATTGGGAATTGGTGATAGCGGATAGCACAGAAATGGATGCGAGGTACTCGAGTTGTACTGGACACTATTAGGTGCGGATACTTAAAGTCCATATATATAAAAGTAGACAGACATTTCTTACAAGGACCCCCAAGACATAGGAAATGTTAAGAAACCCGTGTGGTTAATTTCTAAAAATACATTTATGCTTAATTATCTATTCTATATCATTTGAGTATAATGGGAAATTTTAGTTCTTCAAATCTTCTAAAATTTTTTAATGACTGTTATAAATATGTTTAAACAGAAATAACACTAAAATATATCATGTTTTAACTTCGTGAACGAACATTTTACCGTATTACAGAGATATGTTAAATTGAATTTTTATATGGTTTAGAAAAAAACAGGGGCAGTCTATTTGCAGTTTAATTCTGGAGCCAAAAACACCTCCATATCTAAACGGGTTCGAGAGTTAATGAAGATGAATTGAAAACATATTTAACGGATTTTCATCTTTAAAAAAAAAATTGAAAAAATCAGGTAATATGCATTTTCGGAAGATTCATTCTGATGCACCAATCACCTCGAAATATCAACAGATGAAAGTACAACTGAGGTTTCACTGAAAACACATTTCATCTCGTTTAACCCCTTTAATTTCTGAGTTTTAAACAAATCCCTTCATACTAAGTCACGCTCAAAATGTCATGTCTCCAGGTCCAGCGGTTCGGACTGTGCGTCGATGAGTGAATGAGTGAATGGGGCACTGCATTTTATATGTATAGGCTACATATATACAAAACTATCAGCTTCGAATAACTAACACACAATTCTCGCAGTTAAAAAGAAAAAAAAGTGTTGAGTGTATTTTAGTTACCTACGTGTATCAACAAAAATTGGCTGTAGAATACTAGAATTCTAAAATGAAAGAAACAGTGACACGAATATTTCTGTCTAGTTGAGACGAAATTTTAAAAGCGAGATAAAGAAAGGTAAAATACTTTAAATTATGAAAAGTAACTTGTGGCGTAAAATTTTCCTAAATAAAGACAACGAAGAAACAAATTATATAAAGTATGTTTTTTTTAAATAATGTTGCGAGTCTAGCGCCACAATAATACTAATACTAATTATAATAATAATAATAATAATAATAATAATAATAATAATACTCTCTGAACGTAGTCATGGACTGAAACAAAAAATAAGTAATTGTAATGTATAAAACAGTTTTCCTTGGACGTAATAAGAACAAATCCTGCGTCAAAAGTGTTAAAAATTAACCTTCAAGCAAGGAATGGATATACTGAAGCATAATAATGTAAATGTTTGCAGTAAAACGTGAAAGTCTCTAAATAATTACATATTTAATCATTCTGTTGCTGCATTTCGCTATCAGAAATAGTATTTTGGTAATCAGTAGTTACTATTATTAATTTTATTTATTTTCAGATTTCTAGTTCATATTTTTGTGTTTCTCGTGTGAGAAACAAGGACGTAAGTTTTCTCTAAATTGCATTGTTATATTTATAGATGTAATTGTAGGTATCCAGGGTTAGTTTGGAAACGCCCCTGGTAGAGTAGGTATAGGTGAGTTTAGTTTTTGTAACCAGGTAGGGCTAGGCTCCTATCCTACTTTTGTTTTGTTTAGTGTGCTTTAATAATATGCGTTAATATTTTCCAATTATTTTCGCCGTAGTTATAGTTTTTTTTACCGTGAATTTGTTTATTAATCTCCTACCCAGACTACAGTTTTTGTAACTGTTGCGAATACTTTCAAACTAGCCGCGAGCAACGGGTGGAGATTTAATCATTTTCAACCGCCGAGGTGATAGACTGCCAATTTAAGTACAACTTCACTATCGCTTTTCAGTGCTACAATAATAATTAGTGTTGTTTACAATGAAACTAATACGTACTGGAAAATGTGAAAGTATTATTACTTGAAATACACCGTCAGTTAAATAGTTATAACTACCTTTTGTGCGCAAGACAGAATATATACAAAGTCGCCGCCATTTTATAGCCCATCCCAACGTCTTGCAGTAGTATGTTTGCTACTCTCCCAAATTTTAAAGAAGACAGATATTTGGTTGTATTTTTCCTAAAATCCTTTACTTTCCTATCGTATTTGTGAAGTTATTTGTTTTGGTGGAAGTATATTCATGATGTATTTGACTTAACGTAACCAACCCAGTGGTCCAGAGTTTTTTTTAAGATATCTGATATACCGTTTTCCGACCGAGTTTGATTAGCCGAGGGAAGAAAAGAAACAAAGTATTACAACCCTTTTAAATTTTGAATTTTTGCCATTGCTCTCAGCTTAATGAACAACGAACTTGTGATTAATGTATATTTCATTCCACTTGCAGCATCCATAACATTTGGCACATTTAAATAATCAAATTAAATAATTTGTTAGGATGTGGAGATAAATAATAGCTAATTACGTACCTAAGTTACATATTTTCAATTTTTGGTTCACTGAGAGTTAAAAGGAATATGTTGGAAATACTTTATTTTTACAGCACTACAATATAACTCCAAGCAACTATTATTCTAATGCTGATTTTAATAAAAAAAATATGTTTTAAAGGATATTTACCGTATCAACTGTATGTATTATTGGTAATACAGTAAATCCACACTGTACCACTTGTGTCGTTTATTAGTATTGTTACTGTTTTTTTATATATTTCTTGTCCACACATACACTCCCTACAAAATATTGTATATATACAAGAACAAATTATCAAACTGTAGTAATTTTCAACTGCGACACAGAGTTCCTTTTATCTTAACAAGGTTATTATTAAACGGCTGTGTTATTTTTAGTGCATTAAATAAACTAATTTTATATACTTGCTTAGTTACTGTTTATGCAGACATAACTTCGCTTCTACATACTACTTTATAGAACTCCTCATAAAATATTTGTAATGACATTTCTTAAATTAGTTTTTATTGACAGGGAAGATATTGGCATTGCTGTACCTATGAAATTATGTAAAACTGACAAATAAATAATATTTTCATGCAGGCAGTCAAATTTCCGAATTTTCATTTTAGTGTTTATATGCTGGGTTGTGTTTTCTGTATTCACACGTGTAATGAATGCCATCATTTGTATCACAAGGTATAAACATAGACACTCCTCACCGAACTACCAGGTCCATAATGACGAGGGGTAGGTTGTACAGCACAAAATTCCAGAAGAAATACTTTCTTATGGTTCTCAACAGACTTGGAGTCTTCCTCGTCGCCAGCTCTTTCTTCCACGTTCTGCAACAAACAGTAATTTTACACAGAGATGATATGTTCATATGTATCATATTTACTACTATCATCTTACCATAAAATCTATCAACTTTATTGCACATTCATGTTCTAAATACGGTCACTTCCCTGGTGATTCTATTTGCTGCTAGATAACAAGAATTGTTTGTCGTTCTGTATATGTCAGTTGGTGGAATGAACCGACATTACTTATCAATATAAATATGCTTTGCAGATCTTCAAATGTTAGACACAACACGTTTTCTGGTTGCCATTTTTGGCGCACCTTGTCCTTAAAAGGTCAAAGTCAAGTTAGGTCCCGCAGAGTAATGCTGCAGATCTGGCGAGATAAATTAACCGAGAGAAAGGTTTAGTTAGCCAAGTTAAATTTTGTTTGGCTCAACAGAACAATTAGTTTGTATATGACAAAATAAATACATTTGTTGCTGAAAAAAATAAACAATGTAGTCTTTAATTTTTTGCCCATGTTTAAAAAAATACATGATAGAACCGAGAATCAAAACCCGTGACCTCTTATTAGTGGTGATTTATCGCGGAAAAATTTGACGGTTTGCTGGGTTTCATCGGACGTTCAGTTTACCAGAACCTTACTGGCTTTCGCTTTTATGTGAAGCTGTTGCACTATTTGGCTGAGCCAATAAGAATCCCGCTGTTGTAATATTTGATGCCTACTATTGGTTTGCAGACAGCTACGTTGTGTCAGACATACATCACCTAATCATATGTGTTGTAATTAACTACAGCGTTTACAAGGGTATGTTGGTGCAAAATATTTTCGCGATATATTATCCTCTCTACCCATTATTAGAGACGTGCAAATTTCGCGTTACATTTCGCGGCAGGCTAGAATTCACTGACCTGTACTGAACCAAATACACACCATGACGCCGTTGGCTGCAGACCTTTGTATCGCTGTGTGGCCGCATTACAGGATAGTCTGTATTTTACAATTGACCTAATATCATTGGTTGATAAAGTCCTTGCAGCGTGCCACACAAACTGCCGGCCTGCAATACGAGTCAGATGAGTACACTGTTCAATCTGCTGTCTGATAATCACGCGAAATTTGAATGTCTCTACACATAAGTTATTGCTATAATGCTACTTGTTCCAGCAAAGGCAACTGTCGAGTTGGAGTCATAAAATACGTAGTACAATATAAGTAAAAGTCTGGTTGGAGAAACATGTTGCACCAAACTTTTGAGTTCTGTCGTACTAGTTCGTATTAAGTTTGTGTCAATCAAATATTTTATTGTCAGATGCACGAACATCCTCCGTTGGGTACATAAATTCAAAATTTTGGTAATAGCATTTTGTTCTGACATAAAAATCTTTTGTTAAATCCAGTACATATATCATTCGCCATGTTAAAACAAACAGGCTATTTTGAAAAAATGTCTAAGTGTGAAGTAAATATGTACGGTAAGCACTTCAAAGGAATATCTTTAGTGCTCACAAAGTTGTTATGAAGTAACTGCGCAGCAGCGTTGGAATTATGTGTTGGGAGAACAGGACTGCTCCGTGAACTATCACCGAGCCCTTCGGGAATCGAAATACTATCACCGAGAATCAAGTAATCTGACCACAACACTACCGTCGTACTGTCTGTGCAAACCCCAGCAAGACGTTTTGTGAGCTTTATAAACATATTTATACCGAGAAAATTGTTGTATACATTTGTGATAAAACAACTTATTCATCACGAAATGCACCTTTTATTCCAGTAGCGTTAGAAGGCATTTTTAAGCATTAAAAATTTTGCACTAAATCACACCACACCTACTAATTTTTTTCTAATAAGACTTTTGTGAATTATTTAGCATTAACAGTCCTTATTCATTCATCCTACGGTGGTTTTTGGTGTCCAGTAAGAAAAATGGTATATTTTAGCTTACATAACTAAGCGAGTGTTATAATTACATGTCAAGGAGCAAGAATATAAACAGTAAATTATTGATGAACAACCAATTTGTATGACAATTAGGAATGGGTTATATAATATGATAGTTCATATAAACGTTACTGCTAGCCCATTTTGAATAAAAAAATCTGAAAATATTTCATGTTAAATTATTACGATCACAATATGCGAATCCCTAGTTAGTACCGCATTGCATTTAACCGACAGAACAATGCAGCTGCTACATTTTTTTTTACAATTTACTATTATAATACATTAATATATGTAAAAAAAACATTGTTATAATCCATTTCATATAAGTTTGAATAAATCTGACAGCAACTTTTGGGCAATAATTTGTAATATTTTGTTATTTGTGTCACTACACAAGAAACAATTTGTAGTGCAAATGCTGAAATGGACATCTCAGGTTCATTTTAGGGCTAAAAATGTCTTGTAACGTGCAACAAATCACAAAATACTTAAAATTATTGCCCATACGTTGCTATCAAATTCATCCAAACTTATATGAAATTGAGTATATGTAATTGGAGGCACATTTATACAAACTATGAGACGATGCATCATATGGGGAAAATTACTTTTATTAACAATAAGGAGTGACTTATTTGCATCTTATTCTTTGGTCAGCTAAGGTACAGTATTCCATAATAAAATACAGGGATACAAGTGGTGTGTTGAGGGTCATGCTGACGCTTGTGTGCAAATATTTCATAATTTTTTTCATCTTGTAAAATTATATTTAAAAAAACACCCAATTGAATTAATCATTCACCAACAAGGGAGTAAGTAAACCATATAAACACGATATTCCTGCAAAATACTCCTTGCAGACCTAATTGATTTCGGAGGGTGCATTTTTATTTACAAAGAAAGAAAGTAGAAATACTAAAATAAATGCAAGGTCATTTTTAACGTTTTTTCAACACACACAAAAAAATATTCTACGTTTACTTTAGTTATAATTGGTAATGCATGACTTTGTAGCTTCCGTTTATAGGTATTAAATTTCAGTAATTGCTCACATGTAACGAATTTTCTACACGGCAGGAGACATAGTGGTGTGTAAATATAATATTGTAGAAGGTAAACATTAATAAATTCGGATTTTCGTTCTTAGCATACAACAATTTCACACAAGAAAATATGAAGAATTTAAAAATTATGATTGGTGAATTTTTGTGCGATGACCCAAATGAATAATATTTAAATATACTCTGTTTCATATAAGTTTGGATAAATTTTACAGCAACTTATGGGCAATAATTTTCAGTATACTGTGATTTGTTGCACAATGCAAGGTATATTTAGCTCTAAAATGCACCCGAGATGTTCATTTCAGCATTTGTATAGCAAAGTTTGCCTTGTGTAGTGCCGCAAATCGCAAAATATTACAAATTATTGCTCATAAGTTGCTGTCAAATTATGAAATGGAGTATACTGTTTAACACTCTCACTGATCTTGTTACAACACGGTAACTGTGCTAAGTAAACCTCTTGTTGGACCTTGTCAAATGGAACAACAATAAGTAAGATGGAAATTTTTCAGTACATTTATTTGCTACTTACAAATACGTACACGAAGAACATTATCTCAAAGACTGAAGGGTAAAAATATATGTAATTACAACCTATAT
Organism: Medauroidea extradentata; assembly: GCA_003012365.1. Classification (NCBI taxonomy): domain Eukaryota; kingdom Metazoa; phylum Arthropoda; class Insecta; order Phasmatodea; family Phasmatidae; genus Medauroidea; species Medauroidea extradentata. Next base: position 55,785 of record PNEQ01028393.1, read on the forward strand.
CAGTTTTCCATGAGGGGAAGCGGTGTCCGAATGGTCAGACCATCCGGGTTCCGTTACCGGCGGGCCCGGTCTCCGGATTTCCGCATGTGCCGTTAGAATGTGGGCTTTCTCGGGAATATCTCGTTTCCCCCGACCATTAATTCCGGTGACGCTCCATACTCACCTCATGTCACCCCGCAGCAGCGCTGAAGACCTCGATGTTAAGCGATGACCAAAATATATCTCTCACACTCACAGTTTTCCATAATTCAAATGGCTCAAAATAATCATGTGTAAGACATAAGTTAAAAGAGTACATCGTACTAATTTTTGAAAATCTGTTTTCATAACGGTCGAAGATCAAGTTAGTTGTATCCTCTATTGTCTCACCGGATGATATGCATGTACTCTGTAAATAGTTAATTAAAAAGAAGAAAAAAGAATATATTTACACGCCAGCATCTGGATTCAAAATTAAAGCCTCTCAACAAACTTCGCTTTGAAGGTCGACGCGTTTACATGATCAATGTCACGTGATATAATAAACTATACTCCGAGTGATTCGAACTGAAAAGTAAAGTAGGTATACAATATAAGCGACGATGTAGTTTTCTTGCGTTGAAGCATACCGACTGTTCTGGTAAACTACCGTGTTTTGTTTCGTCTCATCGTTTGTTGTTTTTTTTTCTGTTTGTGTTTAATATCTTTGTGTTTTATTTCGACTCATCGTTGCGTAATTTGTTGTATTTCTTTTCGTGTGTGATATTTACTGTGCTTTTTGCTTCGTCTCATCGTTGTGTCGCATGTTAACTTAGGTTTCTTTTTCGATTTTGTTATTTCATTAATTATCTATATGTTCCTTGTTTTATTTTACCCGATTATATTTTTTGAATTTTATGTCGTGTAAGTGTCCTGTTCACTAAAGCATACGCAGATTATTTATGCTTCTTTGTCTTATTTTTAGTTTTCTTTTTACAGTCATTTATTTCGCAATGGAGAATGCCCAAGCAACTAAATCGAGTCATGCACTCCCTTTGCACAGTTCTTCCAAAGATGACATACCGATGTGTAAGTCACTACGGAGTATTTCTGCGGCTCATGTCTAGGTGGAAAATTAGGTGTTCTCCCCCTCCCCTTGAACTACTGCGAGAAACTACATAAGCTGCAACAGGTACAGCGTAGCACACGGTGGCAGTCTTGCAGAGATAAGGCGTCACAGAAGGTGGCATACAACGTGCTGATAAGTGAACGTAGAGAGTACACATTGTTATTTTATCCTCGAGCTAACGAGTAGCCAGGTTTGAACATTCCAAGCCACTTCTTACAGCTACAGGGTTTAACTCAGTAACTTCACCTTTGGCAAAGATCGTCGCCTGTGACTGTAGTGAGCAACATCCGATTAATAGTCACTCGTGACTGTCTTTGTATCGTATTATCTGTAACCTTTCTTTACCAGAATCACAATATACTTGGCAACACTGTAGGACGCGCTCTGAAAAACGTCATACATATTACTAAATTACAAGTTTTCAGTTTACGCAGCGTTTTTGAATGACTAGTTATTTAAATTTTCTTAAAAATTATATGTTATATTGGTTCCTCTTTAGAATTATTATTAGAAGTTATAACATCAAATTCAATCGTCTCAAATTCATTAGTCTCTAGTACAAATGAAAGCAGAAGAACTGCATTAGTATACAACTTGCGCAAGAGTAGCAGCCTCGTAGGGCTATTGTATTAAATTTAGTGCTTGTGTCGACGGTGAAGGTCAATGCATACGGAGCTATAACTTTCGAAATGTAAAGGAATATGAATTATGTATTTATATCTCCTTCCCAACTACATTAATCACATTTGTTATAGTACGAGCCATTTTCATGCATTTTCTCTCGTAACAACCTCCTAGGACCCGATCTCTCACAGCCACGAGACTTTTGAAAGACAATCGAGTGAATTTTTAGTTACAGGATACGAATTGTCATCGCAAAGGTAGTTACCTAGTAACTGTCTTTGTATAAATATTGTATAAGGGACTGAAAAAAGTTACAGAATAGATTCCCTGGTCAGAAACTGTCCCTGCGTCCGAACACGCTTTGGTAAGCTACTCATCCCCACTTATCAGTCTAAAGACAACCGGTTTCCCCCGACCCGCCGTTTTGTCACTGTAGGACTTCTTTCGATGTCATCCCACAGAATGAGCATATGCCTCCCGACACTTATCAGGAAATCTCCATCCGAGGTGCGATAAGCTGGCCCTGGGTACATTCCTCATACAGTATTTATTTTAACATGATATAAATTAATTAATTTACCCTGGCATATCTGTCTGTTTGTTAATTCAGATTTTTAAATACTCCCAATTTGAAGCAAAGCAATGATATATAATTGGAAAATTTAAACATTTCCGATTAGTCACGAGGTTAGCCCAGGTATAGTTACATTTCAACTGTAGTAGTTTGAAATGTATCCATAAGAAGTTTGCATTCAATACGTGAGCTGAGTTCATTGTTTGCATACATTAAATAGCGACCTGGCTTATATCTAATCATCCGGATACTTTTCTATTATGTAGCCAAGATAACCTGCGTATCTCGAGAAGATTACTTTTCGTAAAGATAAACTTACGTTTTGTACACGTCTGTTGTTATCTACGTAACAGACACATGCATGTTTCAAAGTGTTGTACAATATGAGCGCATGGCTGGATGATTTTTTGGACATAACTCCATCGCAATACATCACAAAATGAGTATGTCACAAAAAAAAAAAAAAGAACACCAGCCATACCAGACACAAATGCACACATATGCCCTATAAGTTTTTGAAAATGTAATAGATTTGACGTAGAGTAACATTATATAGTGTTGAAAATGGAATTGTTATTGAAAGATGTACATTTAATACGTAATTCAATTACTGAGTTTTTGCTATATTTCTAGGCAAGACAGAATTCCGTTTCTGAATTAAGGTGGCCGCCTGCCCAGGCTGCTGTGAGGTTTAGAGAACTTCGGCCATTACAAGATTACTCGAAAATGGTCAACTCGCATGAGTGATCTCTACTTAGGAATTCAAAGAATGTCACAGTAGTGAATACCGTACCTATTTTATGTGTACAACTATTCATGAAATCATTTTTTCTTGCTGCAAAAAATTAAGAAAATGCGTGTTTTTGCGATCCTTTCGGTGTATGGAAGTCTTTGTGCAGAATATTGTAAATCATATAGGTAGGGACGGGAATTTTCGGTGAAAAGATTTTTGCCCCAATATGTTTGTGTCATACGTGCACACCTGCAGCTGAACTTTATTTTTATTGACAGAGTGTTTTTGTGCAGAGTTGTTATTCATTTGACTGTGCCAACTGGTACACGGATAACTGCGACACATCACGTCTGTGATTGATGGGTATAACCTCCAAACGCTGGATGTTACGGCATCCAATCATCGACCACATAGCAGAGATGCAGGTGCGCACATAAGGCACTGAGACGAAGTGCTGCAAAAATCTTTTCGCGATAATTTCCTATCTCTACGTATAGGCGTATACAATACACTTTCATATATAATAATCCCTCATAAAATGATAGCCTTACCACTTAATGCCTCACAAATGCGAGGTTGTGGGCGAGAAGACTTTACCATATTTCAGTCACTTGCGCCTAGAGACTAGGGGGAGGCATTATGTGCATGCAGTGTCGTCCTTATAGATTTCGAACTCCTATAGGCTTCGAACGCGCAAAACACGTCCACCTAGGTGGCCACCTCAAATTGATGAAATTTGAATTTAAAAAAAAAATTGTAAGGTTTAAAAAATTTTATTTTTTTGTTTGTATATAGGATACGACCTAGCCATACAACATTGTTATTCACTGTAATATTTTCAGTCTGGTATGTCAGTTGGTTTAAGTGGCATACATAAAACCGTAAAATGCAAATTTTGACGTTTACGAGTCATCACGCAAAAACTATGAGAGATAAAAAATCACATATGTGCAAAATTTAGTCACAACTAGTATCTAACATAAGAAAAAAAAAATATCTGGTACAAAAATAAAAACAAAAATATGACGCTGAAAACTGATGTAGACCTCGCCCTTAAGCGTTACATGTCTTCCTATACTGTGAACACGTCCTCTTTTGAGAAGACGCTAAGCCGTTAATACGCAAACTGACGACATGTCATTCTTAATGTCTTTCCCTAGGTAGGCTGTGTTTGTTATTCAGTATCGCCTCTACACGTAAAAAGCACACAACAGACATTTAGACATTTGCTATTGTTCTTTTTCCTATGATGCTTTGAAAGGGTAACCATAATAATGGTTTTTTTTCTGTGGTTTTTCGAATACAGTAGACATTTTCCCAAATATAGCAATCTAAAAAGAAATTATTTTCCTAGGTATACTGAGAGGTCCAAATATCATGTTTCAAATAAGCGTGCCGAAATTTTAAACTTATGGCGACATCGTTTTAAGCTTGTTGTTTCTTTCCGTAAATATTCATATGTTTTCCACGTTTGCAGTTTGTGCTTCGTCAGAAAGAATAATTGTAATCCTATGCAACGCACTTCAAGGGCAGGTAGGGAGAGCTCCTAGACACACGCGTCTCTTACATCATAGACTCTACACGCAAGGAAATCAACTGGCGTGTAGTCTTCTATTATCCGTTTGTCTCTATCAGACTTTAAACGGTGATCCTGTCATCTCATGACGCTATATCTTCCACGTTATGTAGTAGAATTTGTCTACTTGAATATGGAGAAAATACAGACGGCGCTCTAAAGGACTTCGGGATAAAATGAACATTAAAATTTAACCTTTAAACAGAGCCATGAGCCGTTAATGTATATAATTAAAAATTAACGATACATACCATACTGATTGTATAGTTGGCAGCGAGTTACCAAATGTAGTTACTTATATTTTCCTATTTAAATACAATACAGAAGTAAAATCAACGGAAATCGTCATACATGCGTTTTATATAATTAATTAAATCATTTTAATAAAACTTTATAGCTTCCTACCGACTGCAAAAATTATCTCACACACACAAACATAAAGTGAGCATGGAGCAGCGCCGGAATGAAAGGGCGGGGGAAACGGGAGATCCAACGACCAACGGCATCGTCAGGCACGATTCCCACATGCGAAAATCAGGGGAACGGTCCCGCAGAATTATAAAAGAGATTTCGCCTCTACTTAAGGTACTACTTGCAAAGAAAAAAAATTAAAGAGTTACGCGTGCTTGATATATTTTTCAAGTTTACATCCTAAAACTGGTTTTTGCAAATTTTAGAGCCTAATAATTACCATTGAATTTTTGGTTACTAAATATATTTTTAATGCTTTGTGCTAAAACGCCACGACAAGTTGTCACGTGTCTTCTAACAAACCTATACAACTTCTGCACGAGGTGGCCAAACGGCACTATTAGCCGTACAGCTCAAGACTTCACACACATCTGCGTGTTTTTCATTGGGGAAAAACTACTAACTTATTTGTATAAAATTTAAACTGTCACAAAAAAAATGTTCCTGTATTTTATACAAGGCTAGGATTACATAGTTTTGTTTACACGTACACGAAACTATGACACTGTTCGACTAATTTTCAACTAACCCTATGGAAATTGATCATAGGCTAGAAGATCGCGTTCGTACATAGTCTTCACTGGCAGGATGTACCTTAAACTAGAAGAGAGTAGGTCTAAGTTTATGAAAACAGACATACAACCTTAATGTGGGCTATAGTATTTGAATTTTTTCGTAAACATATCAAAATAAATATCAAAAAATGTATTTATCACATACATTTTGACGGTCTGAATTTAAATTACTTTTTTTATTTGCTAACAAACCTAAAACCGAATATTTATATTAACAATCTTAGTATAGTATTGAGAATATTTATTTTAGTATAGAATTTTGAATGTAATTTTTCCTTCAGAACATACTTCGACTAGAAACAAAGCACGATGTTTACTAACATTCCATGATGCATAAATTTTAGAAGAAATATACATAAACTGAACGGTAAGTTTACGTTTCGTATAAAGGTTCAGATAATTTGCATAACTGCATAATTCCATATGTGCGATGTCAAATGCTTGAGATCTGAATAGGACGAAATATGTACATACAAAACGCGCCAAGAAAGTTTCTAAATATTGTCAGACCTATACGGGATGGATATGGATTCGACCTTATAACTTACTGGGGTGATTCCTCGTGGAAAATTAAACAGGGTGTGCACTATTAAAGACGGTCAGGAGCGCATGGAAATACATTTTTAGAACCGGGTGTAATTAAAATGCCTAAAACATCTGAAAATGTCCCATATGAAGCATACGGTTTGGGCAGTAAGATCTCCTTACTCCACAATGTTAGATTCGTAAGAATAGCCCCAATACAAAATCAATAAAAACGTGAAGGTCATGATAAAATTTGATCGTATGCCATTTCAAAACTATAGCATTGTATCGTTCCATAAAAGGGCATGTATAAATCAACAATAAAAGTGGCTTAGTACAACGCCTTCTGGATAACAACCGTTTCCTCAGAAGCAGCGACTGAAATATCGGAGGGTGTATTGTACTGAGGTTAGTAAATGCCTTGGAGTATATGCAATATGCCTGACACCTTTACCCCAGGATCGGCGGTTGTCAAGCAGGTACATAGCTCGTCTCCAATTGAAGCTATAAGGGTTCGTTTCCCACCAACGAGCAGGTGTAAATTAACAAATATTTCGACATACAAAAAAAACCGTGTGCTGTTTTGTTACTCAAAGCCTTTACTGTTGTGCAACAAGTCTCATTCAAAACGACGTGCTATGAATTACAGATCGATACGTTTGAAGTTTGAACACTGGTTAGAACTGCTTTGAGACATATAAACATTTTTGTTTGTGTTTGCGAAGGTAGGAGTTTTATTCTAGAGTGTCACGGGGCGTTTCTCATGGCAACAAAATCCCATATATGGTGCAGCGGAAGCGAACTCACGAACAGCACAACGCTTCTACAAAGAACGATTTCGAAACAGAAATCAGCCACATTACACAACGTTTCCTTCACTGCACCGCTGATTAAGAAAGACCACGTGGATGTAAGAAATCTTAAGGCGCCCGCCTGGTGGCCGTGTGGTTGTGTGAGTGAGGCACGTCGCCAAGTGCGATGTTGGCCGGCTCATACTGCGCGGTATCGCCTTTAGCGTAAGACACTAAAATGGCATGCAGGGGTATCCTAGATCACTCGCCTAACTGACACTTTCAGTGGTGCCCCCTATTTTTATTAGTGAAAATTTTTAAGCAAAGTCCACTACACTTCTCTATTGTAGTTTCACACGAATCTCGCTAGTAGTTGATCAGTTAGTTAAAATTGATTGAAAAAGCAGTTTTTTTGCCAATTTGAGGGGCTCCGAAATGATGGTTCTAAGTAACATGATATTTTGAAACTACCATTCCGAAACCGTTTTAAGTGTTTGTTCTTTTCGTAAATGCACACATTAGAAATCTGTTGAGAAGTTTCTTAGAAAAAAGTGTTCTACTAGCATGTTGCAACCCTTTTTACATAGCAGGCAGGCGGCCGTCTTAATGAAGGTAGTTGTCTGGACCACGTTCGAACGGTAGGGTTCGATGAGAAGGTGCTACAATTGGTTCAAAACAATCACACTATCAGTACGCGCACAGTAGTGAACAGGCTTAACGTCTGTAAGTGTGTTTGGTCATAAATATTCTTCATCCACTCCATTTGCAGAGGGTGCACAGAATGTGACCGGCAGACGTTCTCGGGCAATCTGGCAAGTCCTACGACATCGGCAGGCGGTACATGGTTCTGTGGCTAACCTTCTATTTACTGATTAGACAATCCTTCAACGGAATGACATTTTAAATGCGCATAACAGTGATGTCTGATCAGGTTATCAGCTGAATGCCACATTTCTCCGCAGTTACCAGCAGCGATCCGGTGTCAACGTTGGGACCAGTATGGGTTTGTGACGTAGGTTGGGTCCAACGTACTTTCACCACGTCTGGACAGTCACGGGTGTCTCGTGTTCTTGCAGGAATTGCATCAGTAGTTATTAGAGGAGGCGTCATTGCAAGCAAGACAACACATGTGGTTACAGTACGATGGTGCCTCACCAGGCCTATGAGCGTACATCGTCAACATGTACTGTACCTCGACAACAAATTCCATGATCGGGGATTGGCAACTGCGGGCCCATATTCTGGTCCAAAAAACGGTCACCCAACCACTAGATGAGTCTCTTGTAAGAGGCCTTCCGTAAAATCATTGCTTTCGCGTCTATGCATGCGTCGGCGAATAACTTCTCTGAAACGCCATTTCTTTCCAGGTAAGATAATAACACCACTGTGTAGACGCCACTTTTTACTTCAGTCCTATCGTTTGTTATTGGAGAGAAAAACAATAGTGAAAATTGCTAAAACAGCATTTTTATGACGCTGGCACTCAGTCTTCTGAAGGAAGAGAAGAAAAACTCACCCTGCGGGTCTATTATGACCGCATCGCAAAGTAGTATTGCGATCGTTGGCCATTCTAAACAAGAATTTGCGATGAAAGCGATTACAACTCTCTCTCTCTCTCTCTCTCTCTCTCTCTCTTTGCGACTGCGAACTGTCCACGAGACGCACACATTTCGCAAAGTCTATCGCAAACTATCACACCGTCTCGAGGGCTCGCTACGACTCGCAAAGTGGATTTATAAGAAATATGACGGACATTTTCCTTGAGTTGCTGTAACCTGACATATTTAAACAACTTTAACTATATTAATTGGCGTAGAAATTCCGATTCATATGTTACATCAATATTTACGCTTCACAGATAATTTTTTCGAATTAATCGGCAGATTATTAAAAAAAAACCACACGACTTCTGTAAAAGAAATGTAGACTTCGAACTGATATGACCATTCGCGTTAGCTCTTATGTTTGACAATTCACATTTTAAAAATACGAAACAACAAAACTGTCAATAAAATCATTATTTTAGCATCATTTAAGCGAACGTATTAATAACACGGAAAAATTTAAGATATAAAAACCACCTCGCTTAACTCGTTCAGGGTGAAGTACAAATCCTTTCTGTACCAGGACCAGCAAAAGTAAAAGCTCATCACTTCATTAAATTATTATTTTTTCGTTATTTACTGAACATATTGGAATCGTTAGTATATAGACCCAAACTTATAATAATAATTGTTGTATGTCACGTTAAATCTTTGTTATTAATATATGTGTTGTTGAATACAAATAATGTACCAATTGTAAAACAGCCTTGGGCTGACCTTGGTCACTAACAAATAAATAAATTAATTAATAAATAAATTGTATAGGTATCATTTAACAAATAAGCTACTCATAGTGTCATTTTGCAGTACTGGTTAGCGTCGTTGCTTCGAAATCTCGTCATTTTTTGGGCGTAGGATCGATCCCAATATCTGCAGAAAATACATTATTTTTACTTTTTAATTAATTATCCCTGTCCATTTATTCAGTAAATTACCGTTGTATATATTGTTACTATACCTTTATATTTAAAACTAATAAAGTAAAATTTTCTCGTGCAGTTGATTTTACCGCCACGATTCAATTAGGAAACAATTAGCAGACATAAAAAGTAGTATTTTATAGTAACATTATTATTTTTTGCAATATTAATACGTTACTTTACGGCTTAATTTTCAAGCCAATATTCACTAACATTATGGAGATAAAATACTTGGGCGAAAAACGAGTTTTTCAAATGTTATAATGACGCCGTGTCATAAACGTAAACACTTTACATTGTAATACAGAAGAACGCACACATTCTACAATATTGACTTAAAATCAATAAATTGTATATATTTACACATTATAGTCCGTTTCATATAACTTTTCCATATTTTGACATTTCTCTTCTAAGAAATGTGCGTGGAAATTCCATTGTTAGGAGCTTCAAACCTACCTGGCTTTCTGGAAAAGCACTGTTTCCACAATTGTTTACAGACATACTTCTCAGAAGTGAGCTGTCAAAATATGGAATTCTTCCACGAGATAGAAGCCGAAATTTGCATTAGTTGCTAAGGCTAATTTTTATTTACTTCGTTTCCGTCAGCAAACCCTTAAATGTTGCGGCATCTAAAATGCCAGAAGTGTTAAATTTTTATGAATATTCGCGTTCTCTATAACTTAGTACTGTAGCAATGGATTTATGATTAGATTATTAAGTTCTAGCTGACATCTCACCAAATTGCTGTTGAAGTTTACACGTTGGTTATGCCTAAGATATCGTCAGAATACATTAATATTGAGTTCAAATTTCATGAACGGTTGAATTACAATACATATTTTTACACAAATTTTTATGGCATGTTATCGAACTTTCTAACTGAATTACTTGTGGTTCACATGCACGGCGTCTGTTAAAATTTAGGGCCAAAATAATGCACATGGTAGCAAATTGTATATAGGGCGCCACTGATAGGAAAACGCATATTCCAAGCGCAACGAAGTCTTGAATGAGCAATATGTGTTAGGAATATGTTTGTAAATTGCCAAGGTGGCTTCTATAACAAACAGACGTACATGCCACTTTGATGGTTCGTAGTTCTATCCCTGAAAGACGTTACGAATTCTCCTGTGATATGTCTACTTTGGAACAAATTGTTTATGCGAATGGAACTGAATCGTCGATTATTTATCTTGTACATCATAAATTGTTCTACCGTCTTAAGAGTTTAGACCCAATTTTAGACACCCGAATGTTTTTTATGGTGATTGCTTCAAAGCACAAAAGCTCTGATGAATGCTCTTGCTGTAACACGGTACTCATAACGGAAGTTACCTACTTTTAAAACACTGGCATAGCTTTCTCTGGTGTAGAGATGATACTTACTTCTCGAACGTGTCGCCAAGGTATTCTGATTTATGTTCTTCCAGCGGTTCATAGAGGTCCTCCACTTCCATCTCCTTCTTCATGCCCCCCATGAATATCTTCCATGTCCATCTGCAAAAAAGTTAACTGAGTGATCATGCAAGTTGCCTACTTTGTATACTCGCACACTCTTTGAACCGTTTGTATTATCAGCATGATTTAAACTGTCCACTTACTTTGTTTCCTAAGGTTATTATAAGCAACTTGAACTAAGATACTGTGTGCGTCGTACTACCAGCAACTACAGCAAAAATATCAGTATAGAGGCGATGTTATTGTTTCTTACGGGTTTTAAATTACCAACCACAGACCACACAATTACGATTAATTTCATACAAGGAAATGTAACCGGAGCTATGTAGTTTTCACGAACAAAAACTTAAGTTACAAGAACACATTTACTACGTGTAGGGTAAAACCTGGAGTGGACTCAACTCAGAGTGTATTTATAGCGAACATGGATTGACGAACTGTATTTATGGCATATTACAATCCAGAGCGAAGTTGGAGTCATCCGGGACTGAAAACGTAATAATGCGATCTAACAGCGGCAATACGATACAAAGAACAGATGACGAACGAAAAATGGACAGAGTTATGCAGAATGGAGCCAATCCACAAAGTAATTTATTTTGAGATAATCATTCCAAGCAGAAGAAGAAAGCAAGACGTACAAAATAGAAAAAGAACAAGTATTAAATAAAAATATTTGAATAAAAAGAACAGGTCAGAATAAGTGGTTTCTGTAAGGTTCACACAACGTACACTTTGACCTTGAATATCTCAGCTCCAGTAATTTGTTGGTTGGTTCCTTTCTGTATAGCTCCATACAAATAAGAGTTGCTCCTAATAAAGTGTTTCTTCACGAGATTTTCAACTTATCTTGTTCCGTTTCGCTTTATTAAAGCCGGGCCGCTTTACAAACTTAAAAATAGCCTTTAACGATTTCTATTAAATTATGATGTGTTCTTTGTTCTTTTTTTAACCTAACCACACAATATGGCGGCAACTTTGTCCTACGCGTTTGCTTTTCAGTCCAGTTTGCGATTAAAGTAAAATCTCAATCCGTATTCTTCACTTCAGTCCACCTCAAAAAGTGGAGAGGATTATCTCGCTTCACTCCTACTTCAATCCACAACAAAGTGTTTATAGTAAAATCTCGATCTGGATTCCTCAGTCCACTCCAGCTTCAATACAGATTGAAATTTTACCCTAAACGGTCTAATTGTGTTTGTATTGCTCTTCTACTCCCTCGCCTTTGCCTCGTGACGGTTGGTTGGTTGATACGAACGATAACATGTCTAGTATATTGTTGGACTTCCATGACAAGTGAGCTCGCATCATCAGAATTACAACACTGGCTTCTTTCAACACCACATTACTAAGGTTCTCTTAAAATACGCCGATTTAAATGTATGTACAAAAGCAATATCCTGCAATGTTTAAATTATCACAATAAAGTCTTTGCTAGCACATTCCGTCTAAAAATTCATTATTCAAGCACGAATTGTCATTTTTTTTAAATTTTAAAAATAAAATGATACAACTTTGTACTGGTTTAGGTAGATATAAGCTATTCTAGTAGCAACATTTCTTAAAATAAACAAAATGTTTTTTAGTTAAAATTTTGCATCTACACTGACAATAATTAGTAGCTAAATGAAGGACGACACCCTACTTACATATAAAAGAACGCAGACAGAAGATTTGCCGATGCTCGAGGATGTGGCGGTTTCTCAGTAGTCTTGCCAGAGTCCATGTTTTATTTTGGATGGTATGTGCGGAGTTATAGAGGGCAATTCAGTCTGAAACATCATGAGACCATTTAAACAAAAACAATTAATGAACACCAAATATAGATTTATTTGCTGACAGCTTGGCTCTAAACTGTAGAAATTTCAGTCTAAACTTGATGTCTATTTTGCAATTATGTTCTGTATTTTATTCAAATTTAACAGCTTGGCCATTAACCGTCAAAAGCCACAAAATTAACTAAAAATCTTTAGTGGCAATTTATCCATATTGTGTCAGGCGAAACACATTGGAAACAAATTCAAACGAAAACACAACTTTAATTGAAACATTTACATAATTTGCAAGATATTAATATGTACAATTTAGTTAATTTTACTTAACTAGCAATTTACACAATATAATATATTAAGTAATTCACTGAAAGAGACTACGAGTCACTTTTTCTTTGTTGCTGGCTTGATTATAACTGCCGCATAATGTGCTTCACTTAAACAATCAATTTTGGCTCGAATCTCATATAAATACGTCTTTAGCTTATTGTAAAGCTGACCTCCGTGGCGTGGTCGTTTAGCTGCTAGTCTACGTTGCGAAGGGTTCTGGTTTAAAATCCCGGCTTGGGCATGGGTGTCGTGTTTTCCCTTCATCTTACTTCAACCTCATCGTTGTTAAATGGCTGCAAAACCCTCTCACTTTACTGTATTGTAAAATGCGTAGTGAGAACAGAAGTTATTGCAGTACGGTACTGCGTTGGCGGAGAAGAAGGATGTTTCTAACGTCAATGAGAAAGGAGCGGCAGATCTGAGTTGTCCACAGCCTAAGTGGTGCTAAGATTGTCACGACACAAGGAGTATAGTGATATGTATGTATGCATGTGTGTATACACATGTGTATAGCTTTTATATTTACATCGCAAAGAAAGTCTTCGCCCGTTAGTACGGAAAATTGAAATATTTCATCTAAATTAAATACACATTCATGGTTAAATGTGTAAGAAATACGTACCTTAAAACATTAGCGAAAATAACCCCTGAAGAAAGTTTTATGCTACCTGGCATGTTGCCTAAGTATATATTTTATGATTAGCATTTTTGACACAATTCTTTACATACTATGTTTATTTTCAACCCGTACTTCCGCCTGAATAGTGAACGGTGGTTAAGGTGTGTTCCCGTGTTAGAGAAATCCAACTGCGGTCGTGCATCTCCCTGTTTGAGGTGTCGGAGCGGTGCCACGCTTTATTATCCGAAGGGAGTAACCACATACACACTCGCAGGGGTGCGATGTTGCTCCGGGGCTCGTGAGTATTGGTGGGCACTATACCAGGATGGGTTCCTTGGCCTCTGGTGCTAGCTTTACGCTTCCGTGATCCCTCAGCACAAAAACCTCTCACACCCAAGTCAACCTGCAGCCTCCTCGTGGCGCCACCGGATCTTAGAAC